>QEQW01000271.1:0-33942 GCA_004016085.1 Claviceps quebecensis
GAAGGCGGCAGCAGGAAGGAGAGAAAAGGGATGCCTTAGGTTCACATGCAACTTCACTCTTTCCAACCCGACTTTCTCCACCCCGAAGCGAAGCGAGGCGAGTCTTCCTTCGCCCCGAAGCGCAGCGTAGGGCCGCGACGGAAGTAACTCGTCTAGTACATAAGATGATAAGAGATACGGCATGTAGGTGGATACCTAGGTATGTACTCCGTACCGCCTTGACTCCTACGAGGCAGGTCACGACTCACAGCATCAATAAAGCTTCGATAGCGCTCGAACATCTACATGCTATTATTATCACCCTTCTCCGAACAGGCCACGTCGATTCTGTTGGCACCAGGCTTATGTAACATAGAGGACCCGGAAATTGCAAATCGACAGGCTTGACCTGAACTTACTAGACTTCCTCTTGCCATCACGCATGTCCCTTCACATTATGCTACATACATGTACCTCGCAGGCTTTCGCGTACAGTAACGAAAACGCATCCTCAGCGAAGCCAGCGCGCCATCTCCGATCCAAAACACAGCCGCCATAGCCACGAGGGTGATTCGACATCTGATCGAACAAGTACCAGGGCGACTCTGCCATCGTTGCCAACGGAGCTGCATTTAACAATCTCGGGTCTCCTCAGTTATCCAGATGCACTACCTATCTCTCAAACACACAAATCGAACCTTTTACCACCTTGTCGACACTGGCGTGGGATTGAAGATTGACTGGCTTGTGTCTCGGCGCAAAATGCATCTGAAATGCCCCAATGACAGAGGATGCGATCTGAGAAGTGACTCGCAATTTTGTCGCGGAAGCATTGCGTAAGTTGATCTATACCTTCAGGCTTATGAGCTCAACGGTGACTCAACCTACTTGAGGAGCTAGTCACGGATGTGACCCAGTATGAAGTAACCGTTGAGGCAATTCAATAGCCTGTTGATGAAGCAGCGACGCAAACACATCGAGTGTGAGACTCGGTCTGGCGTTGGCTGTGTGATCTATGCCACGCCAACATGTTCATACCGCCAAAATAGCAGAGTCTGGTGTCGATCTCGCATCCGAATTCACTCTACCTTTACAACTTGGCGCATTCTGCTTGCTTTACTACCAATTTTGCTGGCCTTTTCATGGGCTGCAATGCCAAGGTCGTTCATGGCTTACAGGCATTGAACCGCCAATGCGTGGTCTCATGGGATTTGTGAGTAGAAAATGGTGGTTGCGACGGAGTCTGCAGTGTGTTCAACATTATCACAAGGTCTATTAATCTGCTTCTTATCCTGATGTCGTATAGCACTCGTATCCTTGAGGGGTTGGGCTACAGGTACGGAGTAGAGGGTTTTAGAAAAGGCCCTCTGGATTCTAAATTGTTATCCTACCGCATTGCGTACCTACGGAGTACATATCTACAGGCTACAACAGAAGATTTACAGAGATGTGCATACTACATATGTACCTGTACAAAGGGAGTCCGAATGGTGCTCTGCAGCCTGCAGGTACCTGGGTACATGTACATACATACGCCAGTCTCCGTACCACAATGCACATGGCTACATAAGACACGTTTCATAAGCAGTACGGAGTACATATATGTAGGTACCAAATCTTAAGCGTTCAAAAGCGGGAGATCAGTGATCACTTTTTCAAACTTCAACGTATGAAGACTGAAGTAGGTAAACGGTATACCTAAATGGCATACGAAGTAGGCATGTTAATGAATGCATCCGGCGCACTGCACAAAAAATTTCTCATTCATCTTGGGGATACATACATAAAGTGTGCTCCACAACTCCAACATCTTCTCATCGAGGCACGTGGCAACTTCCGAGGTCAGGTACCCTCCTTCTTTCGCGGAGGGATGCAACGCGCGAGGCAAAAAGATGGCAAGGCTTGGTCACATATACTGACGAATTTGGCAGGCTCTGAAATTGAGAGCTACATACCTAGCTCAGACTCTCGCGACGAAGACGAAAGGGGCAAACTGTGAAAGGGCTGCAAACTCTCCACCTGCACGCGAAGAGATTCTGTGTGTTCACCCTAAGCTTCTGCTGAGACGCGTTGCCCACAGCTGAACAAGCAGCGCGTATCAATTTGATGAACAACATGGGTGCTGCAAGATGCTCATCTTGGGACCTGGGAGGAAGCACGCAGATGCAAAAGGAATGGTTGAAGGCAGGCCGATTCCGATTCTCAACAGCAACGATTTGTCGCGCCAGTCTCGGCCAATGATGTGACGATGGAAGGATCGGGAGAAACGGGTGAAATACCCGAGCCTGCTTCGTAAGCACCGGTTAATCGCCCGAGAGCAGCAATAGGTAATTCGCGGCGTGGAGACGCGTTGCCTAACGGCCACGGGTTGACGGTGTGAGCTACCCAGCTCATGCGATTGTCAATTTGTCAGTGGCTGCTTCCGGCTCAGTGCTGCAGATTCCGGTCAACGTTGTCTACAGTCTGGTGCATGTGGACGTCTGAAAATCAGCCTATGTATACGTAAGGCTCGGCGAGGGTTTGACCATATATCACGTTCAGGATGACATTATGACACCATTGATGCGTGCAGAACTGGGGTTGTAGGGCTTGGACTTCTGGAGCCTGGAGGGGCAAGAGAGGCGAATGATATTGGTTCTCCGTGGAAAATCTGAGGTGTAGGATCGGTGGAATGGCATCGGCTTAGCCCTTGGTCTTGGTCAATGTTGGCCACATGTCTGGCTTGTACTGTGCGTCCGGGAGGGCAAAGTTGTCGAAGCGTGTTACGGAGCAGATGGCATTTTCTGAGAACCGAGCACAACAAGCAATTTTTTGAAGCTCAGCCTGGATGTGATGGACGAGAAGTTGGTCTGTTAGTTGGAGGTGAAGCTATCCATGATCCTACACGCACCGGAAGAATTTTGATGTTGCCCAGTCCTGGGCCCTGACTCGGGAATGGAGCCATCCATGCCGGCGGGCACTTATCTAGGTGCCGGGCCGTGCCTTTCTCGTTCCGATCCTGGCGGTTATTTCTTTACTCCTTACAAATCTGACGAGTGAAGGGCGAGAAAGGGCGAGTGGGAGCCACGCACCGTCGCTTTTTTTTCACTAGCACTACCGGAGGCAACACTCCGTATTCCCACATCGTACTCAGTGCTCGACCACTCGCGCTAGCCAAGCTTCGTCCACCGTTCCCTATTCCTCACGCCTCCGTCTACCTTCTCTGGTCTCTCTCGGCCAACAAATGGCCTGTGTAGTCGCAGAATCGCCGTCGCCGTCGCTTATCGACACACCATTCTGGCGCCAAAGCGGAAGGCACGACGTGTTGGGGTCTCGATATCGCGTCGCTGAGAAAACAATTAGATCGACGACGATGCAAGTTGAAGAGGCGAATGCCCATGGGCCACGGGCCAGCACCCCGCCTCATTACTGATCGTATCCCAGGAGTTTATCTCGACACATCTGACTGCCTCGGTTCTTTGATCTCCTCTCCCACGCCCCCCTGGAAATTTCAGCATGTTCTGTATTGGCCTGTTTTCTCGTCGCGGACCAGAGCCGGACTCGCAGGTGCATGCAACAAGGATTCTCGGCACCAAGCCCAATGCTTCCATGACGGTCATCCTCATTGCCAGCTTCCTAGCTTGATCGTGAGTTGGTCGCTAGGGCCTGTTCGCCAAGCAGCCACGCTTCCTGTCAGCAACGAACTATCGAACTACATATACGAGCAACACGTCGAACACTTCGTCTTCACTCAGTCAAATCCGACACACGGTTGATTTGGTGCGATACACTATAGTAGCTTGGCTCGACGGCGAACAAAGGAAGCAAGCAAAAGGACGAAGCAAGAAGCAAAGATGGGGATCATCAAGTCCGATTTATACCGGCTATCTGCTACCCAAGCAGCCGAGCTGATAAGGCGAAACCGGTTATCCGCGCAAGATTATTCCCAGGCCCTACTCGACAGAGTGAGGCTTCGAGATCCTCAAGTGAGAGCTTGGGTGTATCTGGACGAGAAGGCTGTTCTGGACCAAGCTAAACGGTTAGACTCACTGCCCACGGACAAGAGAGGTCCACTGCATGGCTTGCCTATTGGGATTAAGGACGTCTTTCTGACTAGGGGTAACGTCCAACCATCATCTCAAACACTTTTGCGGTAGGTGTTTTCAGCTGGCTGATTAGAAATGCGTTCTTCTGCAGATATGCCGACTCGTTACTACTCACGCTTGCACGCGCATGATGGCGACGCAGCCGCCGATTCAGCCGCCGTCAGCATTCTTCGCTCAGCAGGCGCAATTATATTTGGCAAGACAGCCACCACGGAATTTGCATCCATGACGGAGGGCGGGCCATGCACCAACCCTAACAATCCGAAACATACTCCTGGTGGCTCTTCTTCGGGCTCCGCGGCCGCTGTTGCAGATTGCCAAGTGCCTCTCGCCATTGCAACTCAAACAGGAGGCAGCATTGTGCGGCCAGGCTCATTGAATGGCTGTTATGGCTTTAAAGTACGCATGACACTCGGTAATTCCCAATCTTGGTACATAGCATTTGCAGCCATGCATTCTGCAAGACAGACATTGACAAAGATTGCAGCCCACCTGGGGGACGATTTCCACCGAGGGTATGGGTAGGTTCTCCACATCAGCCGACACTCCCGGCTTTTACGCGCGTACCGTCGAAGATGTTGAGATGTTGGCCAGGGTGTTTCGATTAGCTGGTAATATGAGAAGCACGCCTGTGCCTGTTGGACCGTTGACCGTTGCGGGATCCAAGGTTGCTTTTATCAAAACGCACGTGTGGCCCAAGGCTGGCCCCGGAACGCACGCAGCTTGGAATCTGGCGCACAAGATACTTCAAGACCATGGTGCACAGGTCCAAGATGTTGATCTTCCTGAGACCTTTTCCAAGTGTTCGGAATGGAGGGAGACAGTCGTGACTCAAGAAGCTCGCGCCGCATTTCTGCCGAGTAAGTCGGTTTTCCTTTTCATCAACATGGTCTAGCAAGCAATGGCAGCAAAGGCTGAACTCGCAGCTCGCATTATCAGAGTATCTCGAGGACAAGAGCAAAATCCACGACGACATAGTCAAACTTGTTGAAGCTCAGGACCTGCCCAACCCACAGAAGGTGCTCGAAGCCCACGATGGCATAGCCAAGCTGCGAGCTGATTGGGACCAAATCGCCAGAAACTACGACATCATCATCACACCAAGTGCTGTTGATGAAGCACCAGAGGGACTGAAAGATACAGGAATCGCTGTAAGTTCTCTTGAATAGCTGGAGCGTCATATTTTCCATGTACTCATACTCCTTGTAGGTATTCTGCACCATGTGGACTATCCTCCACGCACCCGCCATGAACGTGCCCGGTTTCAGAGGGAAATGCGGACTCCCGATTGGTCTTACAGTTGTGGGCTCTCGGTACAGCGACATGAACGTGCTGCGGAGTGGTGAAGCCATAGGCGCCGTCTTTAATAGACTGCAGAAGCAGGACGGTGTAGGATCATAAAGTAGAGACCTATTAGTTGGCATATAAGGAGATGATGCTTCTAATTGTAGAAATCTGGCAGGAGAGCGAGGCCCCGGAATTCTTGCCTCAGTTGAAACCAGCTCTCATATGCGCGGCGAACGCGTTCGTCTTCTATTGACGGAGACTGGTGGAGACTGATATAGAGCATTCAGCCACGACGACCGCTAAGATACCGGCATCCCCTTATCTCTGCCTGCATTATACATGAACCATCTCGCATGGCCATATCATGGCCTTGTGTACGAGGCGATGTGAAGACAACGTCCGTAGGCGGTCTATATTTTCATTTTTCCCTTTTTTTTTTTGGACCTGATCTAATACAATGAAACGATTCTACTTCGTCAACTCGCTCTTCATCTCACCCTTGATTCTCGTTACAGTGCCTGCTCCACCGTACACCATGCCCGTGTATACCATTGCCACGCTCGCTCCCGCATTAAGCACCCGGAGTGCCTGCTCTCCATTAGTAATCCCCCCCGTGGCAAACAGCACAGTCTGGGATTCCCCCTGTGCATCCAACATCTTACGATAGCGACCCACTAGATTTAGCGTGCGGTCAAACATGGCAGGGCCGGAATAGCCGCCCGTTTCCATCAGGGCCTTTTGTTCCTTGACCGTGAGTTTGATCCCATCGGGAACGAGGCCTGTTCGTCGCTTGGTAGTGTTGCCCACGATGATGCCGTCAACGCCGCTTCGTCGGACAGCCTCAACGATACCTTCCAGCTGGGTTTCCTGGTCCTCGTCGGGTGATACCTTAACCATGACCCTGGGAGGAGTCTTCCGCTCCGTCCTGGAAGCTTCTTTGACCACGGCGGAGAGGAGTCTTGTAAGGGGTCCTGTGGCCTGTAGATCCCGTAGACCGGGTGTGTTGGGGCTGCTCACATTGACGACCACCACATCCGCATAGGGAGCCAGCCTCGACACGCAGTACACGTGGTCATCCGCCACGGCCTTTTCGTCCCGCTCATTCGTCTCTTTGTTCTTGGCGATCTGCACAGCCAGCAGCCTGCCTTCTCGTAAACTACCGGGGGGCACGCCAGCGGCTCCATCCAGAACCGCCTGCGTCGGCAAGCCCAGAGATCGGGCGAAGCGACCGACTCTGTCCCGCAGCCGTCTGGCTACATCATCGGCACCCTTAGAGTTGAGACCGTACCGGTTCACCATGCCGTCGGTGGCTGGGACTCGAAAGACACGCGGCTTGGGGTTTCCGGCCTGGGGAAGGGGCGTGATGCCGCCAATCTCGACGACACCTGCGCCGAGCCCGAAGAGCACGTCGGCGATTTCGCCGTCCTTGTCTAGGCCTGCCGAGATGCCAATGGGATTGCTCAATTGTGTGTCGAAGACTGTGGTGGACAACTCGGGTGTCTCGGCGGAGCTTTCCCTCTCGCGAGGCTGCAGCCCAAAGTCGTGCAGTATCTTCAATGCCTTTGTGCCAGCATGGTGGGCGTCTTCGGCGTCGGGGTATACGGTTCGGAGTAGGCGCGGAACGATGTACCGGTGGATGAATGCTCGCGTATCTGTCGTGTATAAGTAGGCGACGTAGGCGGAGGCAGCGACGGCAGTGCCGTAAAGGAGCGCCTTTGCGCGGCTGGCCTGGTCTGAGGCGGCTTGTGTCGTCGATGTGGAAGCCGATCTTCGCGATGCGTGGCCCAGGACCGGACGAAGTGCTGGTGTGGCGCGCAGGCTGGCGAGGCCACGGGAAGAGAGGCGCGGTCCAAAGACGGGGGGCGCCATTGTCTATACGGGAGGTGTGGAAAAGGGTCCCGTGCCCGTGTGAGCCTTCTCAATTGACGTCGTTGTCGAATGGGCGCGATGATTTACTGAGACTTGGGATCGGATGTTTTATGTGAGTTGTGGATCCAGGAGGTTAGAACTTACCTGGTAGGACTCTCCACTGTCCAGGAGCCGGGTTACGTCCCGATCCGGTAATTACGAGCACTACTCATGCCTACCCTAAACCTCGGGCTTTGTTTTGAAGCAAAGCCGCAAAACTGCAGTATCTCAGAATGGGGGTCAATTGTAGTTTGTTGAGGGTGTTCGGGAGTGTAATAGCTGCACTAGAAGATCTTACAAGGATGCGCAATGCTCACTGTGCATCAGGGGTCAAGCCTTTCTTCAATCACAAATCTGCACAGAAGTCTTCACTGCAGATGTTTGCAAGAGAGACAACTCCTGATAATGAAGTCCGACTGGTGCTAGAATTTTGCGACTAAGCACTGGTTGTCACACTTACAAGTTTCGGGTGATGTAAGTAGCTGGCCTACTTGAATCTATCTGAGCAGGGATAACTCACACGAGAGAACCATACCAGGGATATACCTGCCTATGTATGGCACTCCGGTTGTGCGGAGCGATGTGATAGTGCTACACGGACAGAAGAAGAACTACGTTGCTGACGAGGTAGAAGAGAATCTGACCCTCAGCCCCCGTACCCACCTTACTGACGCCTGCGACGAAGAAAACTTCGAATATCTTGCATCATGCTGCTGTGAATCGTCACGGCAGGATTCCGAGGAACAAATCCCCGACGAGATAGTATCCACACTCACGATAGCGACTCAGCGAGCCACCCAAGTGGTATGTATTTTCGCGCGAGCCAGATACCTACATGTACTCAAGTTATGTATGTAGGTCTAGGTACCTACGGAGATGTATCTGCACGAAGCTAGGATGGAGCGGTGTCAAGAAGACGTTAAACTCGGACCTGCGCTTACCGACCTAAACTCCGTACATGTACCTTAGGTAACTTTAGGGCAGTTGCACACTGCACAGCCACATGGTCCGTCACCAACAATGCCCCGCTCCCCTCCGTTGCATCGATGGCCTGGAGACAATCCTAGGCTTAGCCGCATCGGAACCTGGCTTTTAGACGGCGCGCCAACCGTTGCTGCGCACTCTACAAGTGGATTCGTCACTCGCCCGGCAACTGCCAAGGCATCTTTCAAGATGTTGACTACACGATTCAAGCCAAGGCCACGGATAGCCTGGAAGTCCGGGCAACTCTCGGACCTGCAAACTACTGTATTTACGGGCGTCATCGTCACATTCTGCAAATCTTGACATTCCGTTCCTCATAACGAAGGCGTTCTCTCATATTAACCGCCAGCAACTGTGCAACCGCCGCCTGTTGTCGCCTGCTATCGCCTGTTGGCTGCGGTCTTGACGCGGCTTGTTTCAGCGGTTGGACCAACCCTCGTGTCTCTCAATTTCTTTCCCAATAGTCCGCAGCAGCCAGACAAACTTTTGTTCCTCGAGCGCTCTACCGTTTTGCTTTGAGAATAGTATTTCTCCCAGACATCTTCTCCATAAATCCTTCTAGCCATCTTGTATCTGGGCCGAACTTGGCCAGACCCTCCTCTCCTGCGATCTCGTTGCGCTCGAAATCGAATCAGAACAAGACGAACCTTGACCATCTGCGACTCTCAGGCTGGGCCGAAGGGCGCCTCTACTCGGTTGAAGGAGGGCGACAGACGACCCCGAGGTGCACGTTCATGTCGTGATATACGTTTCGGCATCAAACAAGCCACCATGGAGGCTCTTTCCATGATCGAGCCAAGGGATGGCGGCCTTGCACCCACGGGCAACCGACCCGACTCCTATAAAGCCATCGGAATTTCTCTGGCCGTAGCATCCGGCCTCTTCATCGGAACGTCATTTGTTCTTAAGAAAGTCGGGCTGCTGCGCGCAAACGAAAAGTACAAAGAAGTTGCCGGTGAGGGTTATGGCTACCTCAAGAATGCGTTTTGGTGGGGAGGCATGACGCTCATGATCTTTGGCGAGATTCTCAACTTTGTCGCATACGCCTTCACAGACGCTATACTAGTCACGCCGCTTGGTGCCTTATCCGTGGTGATCACTGCCGTGTTGTCGGCCATATTTTTAAAGGAGCGACTGAGCATGGTGGGCAAAGTCGCATGCTTCCTGTGCATAGTCGGCTCCGTCATCATTGCTCTGAACGGGCCTCGGGAGTCGTCAGTTGCCAATATTGAGGACATGAGAGCCAAGTTCGTCACCCCTGGCTTCCTGTCCTATGCGGGTGTCATCATCGTCGGGTCCGTTATTACCGCGTGGTATGTTGGTCCCAGATGGGGCAAGAAGAATATGCTGGTCTACATTTCAATCTGTAGCTGGATCGGCGGACTTAGTGTCGTGTCAACACAAGGCCTCGGCGCAGCAATAATAGCTTGGATCAGGGGAGAACCAGAGTACAAGCACTGGTTTCTATGGGTCCTGTTTGTGTTTGTGATCTGCACTCTGTTGACAGAAATAATCTTTCTAAATGTAAGCGCGTTCTTTCTGGGCATTCATCCTGTTTCCGCGCTCCTCGATCTACTAAGCGCCGTTGCTGACCAGTCTTATTCCCTTGAAATAGAAAGCGCTCAACCTTTTCAATGCAGCGCTTGTTACGCCTACCTATTACGTTTACTTTACTAGTACAACAATCATCACGTCCACAGTGTTGTTCCAAGGCTTCAAGGGAACGCCTCCAGAGATTGCCACCGTCGTCCTGGGATTCCTCACCATCTGCTCCGGCGTTGTTCTGCTGCAGTTGTCCAAATCAGCCAAGGACGTGCCTGACGCCGCCCTCTTTAAGGGGGATCTTGACCAGATTCAAACCATTGGCGAGCAGGAGCAGCCAGAGTCTGAGCCGAAAGCCGATGCCATCCGCGGGACAGCTGCCATTATGCGACGCATCTCCAAGACCCGCGTGAAGATGGAGGCGGAGGAGCTGAAAAGACTGCATGAGGAGAAGATGGCTGATGACATGGCGCCCATTGGCGAGGATGGTCTGCCAGAGTATGAGTGGGATGGATTACGGCGGCGGAAAACGCTGGCAGCTGGAATACGGGAACGAGCGGCCACATCTCCTCCGCTGCCGACACCATCGGTACGGGCTGTTGTCACCCCTACAAACGCACATCCTCCGTTGGGCATGTCGCGATTCCCGACCGAAGACGACGAGCCCCAAGAGGCAGAGGCGAACCGCCGCCCCTTTTTCGCGAGCATCACCGGCACGGTTGGAGGACGTCCACGTACTAGCAACACCTTGCCGGCTTACAGGGAGGAGTCTGCGGTTGATAGGCCGCGCACCTCCTATAAACCTGTTCCGCTGGCTCGAATTGTTGTTCCCCAGCCTCAACAGCATGAGGAGGCTGGTACTGATCACGGGCGGTCTCACGGCCTGGATGGCCACGACATCGAATATCATGGTGCGGGCGCAGACGGAAGTGCCACCAGGAGCGCGATTGATGATGAAATTCCTCCTCCGCCACCACCGCATACCACTCGACGGCAATTCTCTTTCAATAGAGTCTTTCGACGCAATCTCAGCCCGAGTGAAGAGGAACGGATTGGCCTGGTAAAGGAGGAGGATGATTCGAGAGAGTAACCTGGCTCGTCGTTTGTGTAGGTGGTATTTATGGAACCGGGCGCGAGCGTATACCGCGAATTCGTCGCCGGAAAAGCAGAGTGATTCAAGTTGAGGAATCCTGAATGCATAGATTGCATGGCCTGCCTTGATTTTTTCTCCCTTTCCTCTCACTTTGTTTTCCTGCTTTGTGTTTGCATTATTGTTGTCGTCGGTGGTACATATTGACAGATTGCATGCAAGCAATCGTGGCGTCTTGTCTGAAGCTGGCTAGAAAAAGATTTTGGCAGTACCCGGTTGTCGGGGACCTCCGTCTTGTCTTGGGTTCATGCCAACACATATCTATGTACGCACTATTTTTAACTTGCCCTGGGTTGTTTTGTACATTTAGGCAGCACAGCATGGACTCGTCATGATGGGATGGGGTTATGTACGCTTCCTGATGAGTTGATGACGATGGGGGGGAGATGAATAACGATGGCATGAAGCCTGCTTTTTCTCGTGTGAATCTGTTTCCATTGAATCTTGATAAGGGCGGTGGTGAAGTGGATTCATCTGGGGGATCTGCGGCGCGCACACGTGACAGACGTTGTTTGTGGCAGCAAGACTTGGTGATGGCTTCGCGGAGTTCAATGGCAATGGCCTCATTGTGACTGGTCAGTGGTGACTGGTCTACGCCGTTTTCATGTGACGCAAGGCGACTCCACCTCGACCCCGGCTTTTGCCGACGACGAAGTCGTCACTCCGACAGTCCGACTCACCACCCCCGGACGATTGGTGCTGAACCCTTCACGCAGCATCCTCTCCACAATAAAATCGCCGATTCCGTACCCGCTAAGCCAAGTTTCCGGTAACACCGTGAGCACTTCTTATCCAGCAGAAGCACAAGAAGAGCATTCTCGTTCAATCTACAGACAGAGAACACAAGGGAATCCCAAGCATCTGGACGCGACGTCCTCCCACTTCCAAGAACCTTCCATCTTCGAACTCTGTCGTCGGTTTCTGTCTCATCGAAAACGCCTTGGCCACTCCGCTCCCCCATACCCCCCTAGGGTACCTCTACATAGCGATTCTGAAACAGCGTTCCCCCATTCTCAATCTTCGCCCAAAGAACACCACAAATTCTTGAACCAACAGAAGAAGAGAGAGAGAGAGAGAGAGAGAGAGAGATAGAGAGGGGGGGCTTCAACGATGCCCTCTCAACGCCCCTTTTTCCTCTCCTCCTTCTTCGCCGCCTTTCGCCAGCGAGGCCCGACGCTGCAAACGAACTCGGCATCAAATAAGCATCAATCTACCGTCGTCGGATCCTCCTCTGCCAGCTCGGCAGGGTACGCGCAGACTTCGGCGGGTGCGGCGCGGACTATATCTACCACCGCTGCTGGGACGTCTTCATCGGCACAACAGGCTGGTGCTCGTTCGCCTCGGAGTAGTTTGTCCATCCACTCGCCTCGCGGTGCGGCGGGGGGCTCCGCGGCGGGGATACCGGTTCCTGGTACGGCGACTTCGGGACGGAGAAGAGGGAGTGATAGTAGTAGCGAGGGGTTTCGAGATGCGCGCGGGGCAGAGAAGTGGTATATCGGGGGCAGGACGGCGGGTGGAGAGGAGAGGTTTTTCAAGTTGGGTGTTGTGAAGAGGGTGAGGAGCAATGATGGGTTGAGTTTGGATCGGCTGAGTTTGTGAAGTCGAAGTCGTGTAGGGGTGGAAGCTGACATGACATGAAAAAAAGGAGAGAAATGGCAAGCGCAAGATCGAACGAGTCTTGTTCTTCTTCGGGTTGTGATTAGTGTTTTGGAATATGGGCCTGGACGTGGGCATAGAAATCCCGAGATCAGGAACGGGATGTGTGAATGGCTATGCTAAAGGGCATGGATATGCAACTGAAATGAGAACATGACTGGGACTTGACAAACATGGGACATGAAGCAAAGGCGTTTCAAGGCTGCAGGTTTGATCTTTGTCGTTTGATATATACGTTTCTTTTTGTGTGTTCTCACGTCGGGAATGTTGATTTATATGCACGTAATTGCGAAGAAGAAGAAGAAGACTGTTGCTAGAGCCATATCAGCACACATGGACGTGACGAACAAGCGCGTCGAACGCTTCTGCATAAGCGCGGATGGGTTGAGAGGGCCGTTGAACGCATCACGATTCACCACATAAATCGCTGTAGTTGTCCTTCGTCTAAGACCAGACCATTCTCGTCCCTCCACACGTACGGTTTGGCGAGAAAGATGTATCCCGTGGCCATATTAATGGCTAGGAGCCAAATCGTTTCCAGAACAAGCCTTACGTCATACCGCTTGAGCACCACGAGGAATCGTGCCATGCCAGACGGCGATTGAGACTGTGCGGTTTGGCCATCAACTGTTCTGCTAACAGAACGGTTGTCGTGGTTAGGAATTTTCCAGGCTGGCACGAGGAGGCGCCACATTACCCAGGGAATAATGAAGTAGCGAGGCTCGACGAGAGGGGCTGTCACCAGCGACAACGCTGTGGTCAGAAGAAAAATGAGGCCCGTTGACGTTGGACATGGTTCGCAGGACATGGCAAGCGGGTCGGTTTCTGCGAGTTCTGGTGCCTGGCCGTCTGTTCGGCCTGAAATTGGTGCGGCGATGGTGCGGGACGCATTGCTGGTGCTTGCAGTGAATTGGAAAACGCTGTAGCGCGCCGACGAAGACAAGACGCTGCGCGTGGACGCTAGCCAGTCGGTGCAGCCTGCGAGGGTGCCCCAAACCATCCATCTGGATAGCGTGTAGGGAATAATGAGCAGAAGGCGGGATGGATCTCCTCGGCGGATGGTATACCGGAAGATGTAGAACATGTAGTGTCGATTGTCGGCTAGCGTGAACGGATGAACGATGGTGTTGAACTTAACAATAACCGCGGATGCAGCCAGAGTGGCGGTCACATAGAGTAGCCAGATGGGCAGCGGTGAAGCCAACATACGGCATGCAATCCGTAGAGCTGGCGATAGCTTTGCGGATGATGAGTCGCCACGACGGAGACGAGAACGAGGGGCGACGTCGCCCTCCGAAACTATGCCTTTGCCAGAAATCGATTGTTCGCTGGATTCCTCAAGGGCGCTGTGCGTAGCCTTGTCCCCAAACAACGCAATGACCGTATCGAAAAGAGGCACCGCATAGGGCAAGAGGAGTGGTAGCGAGAAGAAGGCGAAGAAGGGCCAAATGTACAGCATCTGCGCAAGATGGATGGTTGCAACGTGATTCGACTTGTCTCCTTTTTTGAAGTCAGTCATTACGACACTCTTCTTCTTCCCTCCATTTTGAGATGATGGGTCTAGCAAACAGAAAAGGTGGCACTCAGCTATTGCTTACCGAGAACAACGCCGCCATTCCATGCTACAAAGCTAACGAAGACAATGAGTACAGAGATGTATGGCCATGTTTGACGTATTACTCGCACAGGATTGTGCAAGGCCGCAATGCCAAAGCTGATTATAGTCAGCAGCATGTCTGCACAGCCAAAATTGTATCAGCATCTTTCTTCTTTAGTGTATGACGGGACTGGCAAAAGTGAAACTTACCATCTGGCCAAGCAAGCCCAAGAGGTGCATCGTGCACGTCGCCGACTGAGTACCTCAAATACCAAAACTTCAACTGCGCTGTCAACGTCGGCATGAACGGCCGGTCTATGCGTTTCGGTCTCAGAGTCTTGATGGCGTGGACCACCTCTAGACCACCCATCCAGACCACGATCCAGAAGACGTTTGTTTGTCTCATGAACAGAGCGGCCACACCCAAAAGGATTGTTATCAAGCCATTTGTCCAGGAGCTGCCATCTCGTCCAACCCGCTTCAGATGGTTGAGGAACGCTCCCAGCACGATGGCAGTTGAGATGACATCCGTGTAATAGAGTCCTGAGAAGAAGAACAGGAGTGGAAATAGTGAAATGTTGACAGCTGTATGTATGACATATGTCGACATCGCCTTGAGTCGCGCACCTGAACGCGCCTCGTAGAAGCGTGATTCGATCTCATGACGGCACAGTAGAGCCAAATACGCCAGCACAATGAGACCTAGAACATTGGTGAAACGAAGAGTACTGGCGCCACAGTCGAAGGCCCACAGGTTACCTGTTACGTTGGCTGCCTTTTGAAGAAATACGGAAAAGATATATCTGGGAATTGTTAGCTCCTGTGCTGCGTACAAGTTGGTGGAAATGCCAGAACTGGTGTTCACGAACAAGCCTGGGGGCGTAGTGATCTTGTCGTCCCACTCGAGAAACCTGCCCTCGCAGTATCTTTGGGCTTGAGGAATGTGAAAAACCTCATCCTATAGATTGTCTGTGAGTCAAGGAGTGGTGAACGGAAGGGCCAGGGGCCAACTTACCAGATATGGCCGGGGAACCGCGTGAGAGACCAGCGTGGACCACGCAACACTTGCCAAGATGATGAAGGAAAAGGAGACGACAATGCTGCGTGCTTGCTTATTTTGTCTTGACAGGAAGATTATTATAGGGATTGATAGGCCCAAACTAGCCAGAAATGTTCCGCTGAACGCCGCAAAATGAGTGTGGGCTATCATGGTGATCAGGTTGTAGATCGTGTCCTCACCACGATGCCGGCGAATGAGCGAGTATACGACTATCAATTGCACTTGTATAATGCATTGGTCCTGAGGCTTGAAGAAAAGACTACGATTCGTTCATGTTCAATCCATGTTGCCGTAAATGAGGGAGAGGGAGTCTAGGAATCGGCCTACATACCTACGTGGAAACAAGGCACTTCAGGAAAGGAGAGGTAGCCATCGCGATTAAAGCGTACAGTGTTATCGACACTGTAGAGACACTGTACAATGTCACCCATCTGGTCAATGTCCGTTTGCACTCCAACCACCATGGAATAGGTATGCTAAGAGTGTAACTCCGTTGATCGGGGCTTGACCCATTTCTTGTTCGAGTCAACTTCGCCAACACTACTTGTCTGCGCAGGAATTCAGATGGCCAGACTATAAGAATCCATGCATATGCTTGAAAAGGCTACGGAGTTTGCAACGGAAAAAAGCTCTATTGTGAGTATCTTGTACAAAGGGAAACAAACCCTCATCACAGACGGGGCATCGTTCATCTACGGTCCACATTCCACCGACATTTTGCTTAGAAGGGCTGAGATTTGTTAGCGACAAGATGTCAAATGAGGTCCATTGAGAGCTGAAACACACATTGTCCTGAGGATGAACCTCCGGCTTCACGAAGTATCGGCCAACGAGGGGGAAATTCTATGTAAACATGTTAGCCTAGCACCCCTTTGTGCAGTACGAGGTTTCCCAGGGACCAACCTGCAAAATGTCCCGTTTGACGATGGGGATTGAAGATGCGAATAACAGGACAGCGACGACGGCAGCGCCGCCGAAGGAGCCAGCCTTGAGAGCACTGTTGAGAAGTTAGTGATATTCTGCGATCTTCACGTCCGACACTCTTCCGCGACATCATGATTCAACCGTAATGAGCACTCGGAAGATGCAGTCCGCCTCTTCCTCAATATGCACAAGCAATGCCACAACGTGAGTAACAAAGCGTCAAGCCAAACGTCCTCCTCCTGGACCAGCCCGTCTCTATCACTCTTGACATCTCAGCTCGACAGATCTCACTTACGTCCGAGAGATAGTAGTAAAGTTCGCGCCGTTCAAGTTAGGCTGCAAGGAATATCTGCCAATTTGTAACATTAGCGTCATCGTCCTTGGCTCGAACCCAATCGAAATTTGCAGGGTGCATAGGCCGTAGCGAGGAAGGGCCGATTTCGGGTACATCATTCGTATTGTGTCGATATGATGAGGAATTTCGTGACGCACCTGGGTCCGTAGGGGCTCTTGTAAGCCGCAGCGCGGACAGGAGTCTGTTGCAATAGATAGTTAGCGACCGAAACTCAACGGCCATTCTTGGTAGAGCGAGGGTGGGAAGGCCCTCGTCGGAGTTCAAGACGCAGTACAAGCGCGCAGACTTACCTGAGAAACCATCGTGAACGAAGAGTCGGCAGTCGGGGTCCTTCTCAAGTATTCAATTGTTTGACGGGGGCGTGAAATCGTCTCGATGCGCAAGTTGCGACGGCAAAGACCGGAAGATCGTGGCCTGAGGCTGGAGCTCGTCGGTTTTTAAGAGTTACCAACCAATCACATGTAGTGTCACTGCCCCACGACAGCTATGTACACAGTACAATCAATCATCCTCGCGCGCATCCACCAACGAAACGCGCAAACCTGCTCTTCATTCATTGTTCGGGAATTTTCCCGACTAAACAAGCGTCCAAACATGGACAAATACATCGATGATCACTTCGAGCGATTAGAGAAGGCTCTGTCAAACTTAATAGACTCCGTGGCCAAGTATCACCCGTCTGTTGGCCATGCTGAGGAGCTCAAAGCAGCGGATATCGACCTAAGCAAAGGACTCGAAAAAGGTAAAGCTTTACGGCCTCCAGGCATGACAAAGAATGGAGTACAGCAGACTAACACTCAAATTCTTCTTCTTGCAGTTGAGGAACATCAAAACAATTATCTACGGATCCAGAAGCTTCGGAAATCTTCTGCCCTTCTAGACACTCAGATTCGCGATACATTGACCAGTCTCGCCAACGCCCGCAAAGACATCGTGACCACCCAAACAACTACGTACCCATCCGAGCCTAACTATCCGATCGCCTACGAAGAACTTCTCAGCTATGCCCAACGTATCAGTAAAACGACGCTTCCTCCCGCAGCAACTTTGGAGGGTGCCGGCATGACACTGGATACCCGGGCTCAGACGCACGCGCAAGCTCCAACGCCCAACCCTGAACCTCAACCGCTGCCCGCTCTTGCCCATTCCGCTCCGACCCCTCCGCTGTCACAGAGCCCTGCAATGAATGACACTCCTACCGTGGCTTCCGACCAGCCCACGCAGCAGAGTACCGCCAGTGCCAACATAAGCCTACCGGAGAACCTGGGTCAATACATCAACCCATTGTCAGGCCAAATCTTTTTTCCCTGGCCGGTGGAAGCGAGTATCCGCACGGGAGCCTTGGCATCATATCAGATGCTTCTAGAACAGGGTGTCGATCCGGCAGGCTATGATCCTGCCTTAGAGGAAGAACGAAAGCGAAAAGAAGAGGAGGAGCGGAAGGCTATGGAGGAGCAAGAACAGGCTGAGCGTGAGGCACGCGAGCGACAGCTGCGTGAGGAGCGCGAACGACTTCGTCTTGAAAGAGAACGGCAGAGGGAGAAAGAACAGGAGGCATGGAGGCGAGCGAGTCTCGTTGGTGGCGAGACAGACGGACCCGCGCCTCCGCGGCCTCCTGCCGGAACTGCTGTCAGAAAGCAGTTTCAATTCACTAACTTGGATGACCTTGATGACGATGACGATGATGATGACGACGAGTGAGCGAGCGAAACAGTTTGTATTTTGTCTATTTATAGAATCATTCCCAATGAAGACCTCGCATATCTTTAGTGAACTTGTGTGGAAGGATAGGTGCGTACAGATCGGACTTGTTTTCCGTGGAACGAAGAATGTTCTTTGAATTCTTGCGGTCGAACAGCCCCCTACTCTGACTGTTTTTCCTCTCTGGCTTGACACGAGAAGATGTGCCTAGCACCCACTGCAAGTCTTGAAGCATTTCCACTGCGTCTGCTGGTCATACAAATAAAGTATTACACAATAACCATTACTCGATCTTGAGCTGGTTGAGAAAATCCTTGGCTCCTTCCAACACAACCTTCCAAATTAAAATCACCGCCTCAATCGAAGACTCTAGTCAATTTTAATAGATGAGTAGATCTTCCTGACGAACCACCAGCTGGCAAAATGACCAATGGTACCTAGTTGCAGTCCAACGCGTTAGTTCACATTTCAGTACCAAATGCAAAGTCTAGAAGGGATGAGGTCGAGATAAACTCTGGAAGTGTGGAGGAAAGCATTGCGCAACTTACCAGCCAAAATGAAGAAGAGAAAAGAAATGAGAGCGCTGTATCCCACATATAAGACGATGCCTGCCAAGCCGCCAAGCTTCACTTTGGTAACGAGATACAACAGACAGTTCAGGAAGATGTAACCGCCGCTCATACCAGCGGCAAGGAACGACCGCCACTGCCAGTGATAGTTCTCGGAACAGAGAAGAAAATAGGTCATGAGGATGGTCGCAGCGGCACAAACAACGACCATGAGGCCGTAGCAGAGGAAGAGGAAGCCAAACATGTAGTAAATTCGGCTGAACCAGATGGAGCTCATGATGAAGTAGAGTTCGACGAAGATGGCACCAAAGGGCAACAGACCAACGATCAACATGCTGGGAATCGGACGCAAATACGTGGTGGTGGGAGGAATTTGGCGAGGAATCTGATTCGTTCGTACTGGAGGTTCGATCTGGCGGCTCCTGAATCCGACCCAAGAGCCGACCAAGGACAGGGGAATAGAAATGATGAACCAGATGGCGACGATGACCAGCATAGTGGTAAATGGTACAGCTCCCGACGACTGCTTAGCCCACAGGAAGAGGTCAAGGAGGAAGAAGGCAGTGAACACGATGCCAGGAACCAGCAAAGGAGTCAGTGCAATATTCAGCTTCCACTGTTCTCCCTGCATGGCCTTGTATGTTCTCGCAGAGGTATATCCTCCAACGAATCCGAGAATTGTGTACAAAACAACCATGATGGTACCAAGGGAGCCACGGTTCGAAGGAGACAAGAAGCCGAGTAAGGCAAACATAATGGTGCACGCCGTCATGACAAAGAGCTGAGCACCACTGCCCAGTAAAACCGAAAGCAGCAGAGGCTGCACTGGTGTGCGGAATGCGTCGCCATGCACCAATTTCCACCCCGAGTCCTCCTGCACTCCGTCCTCGACTGCCGAAGTACCGCTGAGATCATCCAAGCTGATGGAGTCAAGCCGGTTGTAGCGCGAAATGTCCTTCTTGAGTGTGCGGACCAGAATCGACATGACTGTTAGGACGAGGATGACGACAATAATGGCCGTGTCGATGAGCCAGAACCAGTGGATCTTGGGATCGAACACATGCAGGTACTTGTCCCATCGGGTAGCCCAAGCTGTGCTTGACTTTCTCCAGAATACGCTGTAGCTGAAGTAAACGTCCTGGTTTTTGTCTCCATCCTTCAAAATAAGAGCTGGATGCTTGTCGGAGCAGTCTGGTTCGCCTGAGTAAGCCTTGGACGAGGGTTGCACAACAACACCAACGACACGTAGCTGATACGGATTGCCATTCACTTCGTGGTACTCGACCCAAATTTCGTAGTGGTTGTTGAAGGATAGTTTTTCTTCCTCGTTTTCGTTTTCGCTGAGTTGATAATCGCCAAGTGCAAAGCCGGGACTGTAGAAGGTCGTTCCAGTGAGTTCGTCTTGAATCTTCTGACCCGCCGGCAGTCCATCCACGAGCCAATTGAGATTATACCCCTGATATATTCTGTCGTTGATGAAGGATCTCATGTCCTCTAGATATGAGACCTTGCATAAAGGCTTGCAAGTTTCATTCCTTAGCATGCGTAAGTCGAACGGTGAAGTCATGATTCTGTCTCCAAAAAGGATACTGCCCAAGCTTTCCGAGACATATTTGGGTCCGCCGTTGGGTGGGCAGAATTGGAAAGCTGGATGGTAGTAGTCGTACGAGACGACTGAGTGAAGCCTATAGTCGGGAGCAGCGGTTGGCGAGATCGTGTTGACGTATAGGGGTACTTGATCGTCCGGTTTGTATGAGGTCGGAGCTACACCAGGCAGATAAAAGGCAGAGGACAGCTGCGGCGCGATAAGCGCGGCGGTGAGGAGCGCTCGCGGCGCCGCATCTTTGAAGTACATCGTGAATTCTCGCTCTGAAGCTGCCTACAACATAACACGTCGATCGATGGAGCAAGGACCGAAAGGTCGTTCGGTCGAGTCGATGTGTCGTGTTCGTGGTTCACTCCGAAAGCGTCTGTACTGAGGGCAAGGGCCGAAGAAGAAGGAGATAACCAGAGGTCGGATGCAAGACACGATATCTAATAACGTCTGAAGAAAACTGTACAAACTCAGAGTCGTCGCGACGGCACAAATGTCGTTTACCACAAGGCCCAAGCTATTAAAGAAGTCGGCGACATCCCTTGACAGCTCGTCACGTCAGGGTTACATGCCATGGAGCCTGGCGCCAGTGTCGATCTGAACACTTGTCGCCCGAAGCAGCTTAGTCAGGAGGCTGGCGCGGCAAGAATTCACCAGCTAGCCAAGCCCCACTAAAAAGTTTGGCGCCTTCAAGGTCTTTTGTCGATTTCTCATCTGGAGTTCGCATTCAACTTCCCCTTCGTTTTGGACGCTGAAGCGCATTTCTTGACGCCGGCACGACAAAATGGCAGCGCCAGCAACACTTTCAGCGCTTTTGACTTCCTTGACGCAGTCCTTGTCTTTGACCCAGGAAGCTGTCCCTAGCATTGCCGATATTGAACACCCCAAAGATGGCATCTCGCTACTCGATGTCAAAAACGAATTGCTCTTGTCTTATCTACAGAACCTCGTCTTCCTAATTCTTCTCAAAATTCGCAATCACAAGTCAAACAATACCGACAGCCAGATTCTCGACGACGAAGTTCGTTCAAAACTCGTTGAACTTCGTCTGTATCTCGAGAAGGGAGCCCGACCGCTGGAGGAAAAGTTACGGTTCTCGATCGAGCGATTCCTTCGAACTGCAGCCGATGCTCAGCGTGCTGCCGACCAGAGGACGAAAGCCAAATCGAAGAACGACACACCAGGCTCAGAATCAGAGGAAGGGATAAGCGATGAAGAATCCGACGAGGGTAACGACAAGAGCTAC
The DNA here is from genome assembly GCA_004016085.1 of Claviceps quebecensis. Classification (NCBI taxonomy): domain Eukaryota; kingdom Fungi; phylum Ascomycota; class Sordariomycetes; order Hypocreales; family Clavicipitaceae; genus Claviceps; species Claviceps quebecensis. The sequence continues at coordinate 21,638 of QEQW01000271.1, forward strand.
CGGCTGCAGCCGCGGCGAGGAAAGAGGGTGGCGGGCCCCAACCTTTCTAACTTGATTGATGATGAAACCGTCACACAACACAAGCATGAGGTTAATTCGAGTGGTATCTACATACCTCCGAGACAAAATCGGGTCCTCATGGAGACTGGGCGACCCAAAGAGAGAAACGAGCGCAAATCGCACAAGTCATTCGTCATGGAGGAATTTGTCAATGACGAGCTGTCTGCCGCTCCCATCGCCGAGCCTAGTATCGGCACAACTATTGTGCAGGGTGGTCGCAAGATGAAGACTATGGAGGAGCGCAAAGATGAGGCCGAGCGGCGCGATTACGAAGAAACCAACTTCGTCCGACTACCCAAAGAGAGCAAGAAAGACAAAGCCAAGAAGAACAAGGCTTCCGGACGCAACGATCGTATGCAATTTGGTGGAGAGGAATGGCACAATCTGGGCGAGGGCATTGATCGCATTGATCGCCTGACAAAGCGCAAAGGTCCCGCTGGGGGAAATGTTCGTGCGTTGCTGGAAAAGAGCCGCAAGCGTGGATTTGACACTACTGACGGGCCTCGGGCAAGTGGACATGACCTGGGTATGGGTGATCGGTTCCAGAAGAAGGCCAAAATGTTGGAAGCTGGCCGTAGGGATAGGGGCAAGAATAGGTGATTGCATACAGGCACGCTTATGTAACATTTTGAATTATACATCCCATACATAGAATTTGCGCGTGACAATAATTCGCACTATTCATGAGTCTCTAACTACCTGCATACCTCTATATACCATTCTTAGGTAGGGCGCTTGATTTCGCGCGCAGAAGACTGGCGACTTGGCGGCGCTCACCCCGACATTGACAGCCCTTCTATGCCGCCGCCGCGGAGTTGTCTCAGCGATTGAGACAGACAGGTTATAAGAGCTTCACCAACACCGTACTCTGTACATACATACTATGAAACATGTGATCTTGGAGCTAGGTATGTACAATACCTAGGTATGCGCTTTCGCGGCTGTAAAAGTGCAGTCAAGGAATATGCCAACCTGATTGGTTCAGAAGGAAGACCCACTGCAGAAAGCTGCCCAAAGCCTTCTCGCTCGAACTTCTTGCTTGGCCATGTACATACATCGTTTCAATCAGCTCTTTCAGTCGTTGGAACCTCGAATTCCGCTATCAAGATGCCTAAGGAACGAAGTGTGAATCCGGTACAAGCTCAGCGCAAGGCTGACAAAGCCAAAGCTATCAAAAAGGGTGCGCACGACGACACAGTCTCTCAGCGTCGTGGGACACTGGAGCTAACCACCAAGTCACAGGCAAGGCAGAGGTTCAAGAGCGACGCAACGAGAGATTAGCACGAAAGAACCCGGAGAGAATCCAGAAACAAATCGATGACTTGAAAGCCATCTCCGAAGGCGGGGGAAAGCTTTCTCGAAACGAAGAACAACTATTGGAAGGCCTCGAAAAGGAAATCAAGTCGATTAAGAAGGCCAGAGAATTCCTAGGGGACAAAGCACCGTCTTTTGACCGTGTGCCGCGCCGGGATGGTAGCTCAGGTGTGCTGGGGAAGCGAAGGCGAGGATCCAATGGCTCAACGACCGACGACGACGTTCCAGACGATGTGCGCAGGATCCCGATGCCAAGGGACACACCACCTCCAATCCCAAAAGACGTGTTAGACCAGTGGTACTCGAAAAGACGTGCCCGCAGAAACCAAGAGATGGATCAGAAGCGTGACAGCCAGGCTAGGACGAACGATACTTCTACTACTACAAGGGAGGCATCGCCATTGCCCCCGATTGGGCCACAGACTGTGTACGAAGCCAAACCCGTGTTGCGAGATCTTCGCCAAGAAGCTGTTTCTGCGTTTATTCCTGCTGCTGTGCAGAGAAAATTGAACAAAGGCCGAGGACAGGGCGGGTTGCTTGAGCCGGAAGAAGCAGATCGACTTGAGCGAGAGGGCTATCTGAAAACGGCCAATCCCGCGACCGGTGATGCCATTGATACCCAGGAAAAGACGCTCATGGCTACAGTTGAAGATGCTGCGGAAGACGACGCGTAATTGTGTCAATGAAATGACGAGGCACCCCAAAAATTGCTATCATCAGATAACACGAGTTCTCGGGCGTCTCGCTTACTACAACATGCAGCGATGCGCAGGAAAGACATGCGATAGCGAGCCTTGCCAGATGCTTTCTTCTCGCTCTTCACCGTCGTCGTCCTGGCCAAGTCTGAGACATGGCGGTTTTGGTGTTGAGACTTTGAACTGTACGGCAGGACGCGAGTTTTCACGATGACGACCGGCACATGAATCCTTACTCACAGCTCGCCTTTGACGAAAATGATTCAGCTCCTATTTTTTCAAACAGACGTCACTATCTGTCCTTGAGCTAAGACTTTGTACCCTTCCATACCTATGGAAGGGTTGCAGAGAGCCAGTGTTGTTCCACCTTTGAGTTGAGGCGTCATTGTGCAGCCACACCCAAAATATGCCACTTTGCCGCTTCGTGCTCGGATCTCTGGTTCTTTTGACCATAGTCGAGCAGCAGTTGGGTGACGTTCCCGTGGTAGCGTGTGTACCATTATCCCTTTTCGCGACGGTATGTCCCGAGAACCCGGGCCAGGACTTGCCTGTGAATTACGAGGCTCTGTTTCTTATTGGACAACCGGCACGATGCGAACGGCAGCGCTCAAGGCCGTTTGTTTGTGCAGTCAATGTGGGTGGATGAGTCAAGAGCCAGCCCAGCTGGGTTTCATCGAGCCAATTTACCTATTTGACGACAACTTTGTCGAGACACATGACAAATGCAAGCTTGGTCTAGAGACTAGGTACCTCCTTATAAGGATGGATGGATGGAAACCCGGTGTCGGGTGTGCGGCGGCGTTCTCAGCTCCACCCATTGTGTGGACAGTGGGACCCGTTTGGCCGCTTCGCCACTTACTCGGTGCCGACGACCGGTCAATGGCAAACGGAAAAGACAAAATTTACGAGAAAGAAATTCTGCCAAAGAGAGGAGGGGAAAGCGACGATTCCCACCACGACGCTGCCAGTCCCGAGAGCCTTGACCATCAAAAAGCTTGTGCTTTCTTCCTCCTGCGTTGGTAGAAGGCCCTAGAATTGGACAGCGGGCTGTGTTTGCATTGTTGCGGCGTGCGTTTCTCGAAAAGAATCAAGCTTTGAGTTTTCTCCCGAAGATAGAAACAATAAGAAACCAATGCGGCCCCTCGCAGACAAGGCGTTCCAAGAAGACATTTCCCGATAGCTAGTCCACCTCGAACAGCACCTCGTTACAGAACGCTGCTATGGACCATTCAAGTTCGCAAACCCAGGCCGCGGTCAACAAAGAGGGCAGTGAATCGCGTGACCACAATGGTAGCAATGATTTAACAAGACAGACGACGGCTGTGTCCGGTACAAGCCCCGAAGAAACATACCCCGAAGGCGGACTGCGGGCATGGCTGGTCGTGCTTGGATCGTGGTTCGCCCTCATGTCTGCGATGGGGCTCATGAACACGATTGCTGTGTTCCAAGCCTACACGCTCAGCCACCAGTTGCGGCATTGCAGCGCGGGCACAGTCGGATGGGTGTATTCCATCTACACCTTTCTTGCCTTCTTTTGCGGCGTATACATCGGGCCCGTGTTTGACAAGTACGGCCCTCGCTGGCTGATTATTGCCGGTTGCGGAACGATCGTCTGTGGAGTCTTGTGCATGAGTTTCTGCAAAGGTATGTATATAGAAGCACGATCTTTGGAGGCGGCTGAGTATGGTTGAAAGCCGACCTCAGGACGATCAGGTCCAGTTCAGCTCTATGCTCCAAGGAGAAGAAGAAAGTGAACAAAAACTAACATTCAGTGTCTTAGAATTATGGCAATTTATCCTCTCGTTTGGCATCCTCTGCGGCTTCGGCACCTCGCTCATCTTCACGCCATGTATCGCCGCTGTTGGACACTGGTTCCATCGTCGCAGGGGCCTCGCCACGGGCCTGGCGTCTACCGCCGGCGGCATTGGTGGCATCATTTTCCCTCTACTTCTGACGTCACTTTTTGATCGGATCGGATTCGGCTGGGCCATGCGCGTCCTGGCCCTCATCTGCCTTGTGAGCGGGCTCCTCGGCATCTTCCTCGTAAGATCCCGGCTCCCTCCCGCCGCAAACGCTACGGCCCATCCCGACTTCCGCATCTTCAAGCAGCGGACCTTTACCCTCACCACCATTGGCATTTTTCTGCTTGAGTTCGCTCTCTTCATCCCGCTGGCCTACATCTCGTCCTACGCTCAGTACAAGGGCTTCAGCGAAACTTTCTCCTTCAACCTCCTGCCCATTCTGAATGCGGCATCTGTCGTGGGGCGCGCCCTGCCTGGCTACTATGCTGACGTGGTCGGGCCCTTCAACGTCTGTATCTTCTCTGCGCTTCTCTCTCTGGCAGCCTGCTTGTGCGTTTGGCTACCGCTCGGACACACCGCGTCGGGTCTCATCGTCTTTGCGTTGCTGTTCGGCTTCGGGAGCGGCACTAGCATTGCCATTGCTCCTGTATGTATTGGGAGTATGTGCAAAACGCAGCAGTATGGTCGGTACTACGCCACGACGTACACGGTCGTGTCCTTTGCGTGTCTGGTTGGTATCCCTATCGGTGGGAACATTGTTAGTGCCAGCGGTGGTGACTATGATAATCTTACCATTTTTGCGGGCGTTGTGTATGTTGCCTCGGCTGTGTTTTTGGTGGCTGCCAAGGTGTCTGCGTTGGGAATGAAAAAGTGTCTGGCCGCGTATTAGGTCTATTTTTTGTTGTTTGCTGTCTTTCAGCTTTCACCTTTCAGTTTTCTTCCCTTCTTCTTTCATCTTTTTTGCCTTTTCTTTCTTTCTTTCTTTCTTTCTTTCAGTTCTATCCTTCTTTTTTTTTCCCTCTTTCTCTTCTTCTTTCCCACTTCACTTCTCTGGCGTTCTTCATCCGAAGACCTTGCCTCTATGCATCTTTCTCATCTAATGCATACTTTATTGGGGCCGTAATGTCTTTCACGTCATGGACATGGGAGGGGTAATTAAAACAGAATTCTCGATATATGTATGTGCGCGGGCCTTGTATGCGTACATGTACATGTGTATGGGTGGTGTATATGTGTGTATGTGAGAGAGTAGCGTAAGCACCTTGAAGTTATAGCATAAAGTGCCCGAATCGATTTGAACTGGTCTCCCGTCATTGAAGAAGGAGTTGTACATTGCCTTGTCACATCGATTGATTTCACTCGTGTCTTCCAGCCAAGCGGGATTGTACGTGAGTCGATGGCAGGGTTTGATGTTGTTTCTTCCATCTGATAGGCAATCGGCACACTTTGTTTAGCATTTAGGATAGTAGATGAGTGAGTGGCTGTGTGAATATTGCGCATGATCTCACGTAGACATGCGTGCATACGTACATACATATAAGCGAACACAACATCTATATACGACGAGCTTAGCTCCTAATTATCCTCGAGAGCCAGCATTATTCAAACCTCACTATGATGAAACCAGCCATGCATAGCGCTTCTCCATATACAAATTTTTCGTCCTTTTCCTCAATCGACGCCCTCATGTTGCCTACCAAGTGAACTCCCCACGCATAAATTCCCCCTTCCGTCTCGCATTTACCATCTGTGCTACGATGATTCTCCTCCCGCAATATGCTCATCATGCAACTTCGCAACGGCTGGAACAATCAGATTCTCAATCTCCATGTCCGGATCCTCCCTCGGCAGCTCCTCAGCACGCAGAGGCCGTCCCTCGGCATCAGGCCCCCAGTGTGATGTCTCAACCTCGGCCTCGGCTTCCGCTCCAGCTTCCACGGCCATGGCCGTCGTCTTGGAAGTCCGGGCCGGTGACACGCGCAGCCACTTATCCTCACGGCGCGGACTCACAAAGACAACCTCCCATTTGCGGGTAGACAGCAAGTTACCAATAACCAGATGGTGCTGGTACCGCTCAAGAGAGTAGCGCGCCTTGCGAACCAGAATAGCCGGGTCAGTCTCAAGCTTATACGAGACAATCATGCCCTGCGGCGCCCAACCATCGACAAGGTTCTTCAGAAACTTAGGCACCGGGTCCAGATCCACGACGAGGCGCTTCGACCGCACAACTCTCGGCGAGGCATCGAAATTGTCAAACTCCTCCTCCTCGGGGATTCCATTGCCGACCACTGCCGCCACCGCAGCAGCCGCTGCTCTTGAAACCGCCGAAGCAGCCGAAGAAGCCGACGCCGCCGCATCCGTACTCTGAATCTTATGCTCCGCCATTCTCTCGGGGGGGACGAAGAAATCCGACACCGCAGCCGCGAGATACAACAGACCGCGCCGACCAAGTGGACTCATGAGCCTCGACAGCGCGCGCAGCTCATGCAGGTAATCCCCAATAGTGACAAACGGAATCATAAGCAGCATATTAGCGTCCTTGGCCCGGCGGTACTTTCGCAGCACATCCCGCACCTGCACGGCCTTTGGAGTTGTCGTTGTCGTTGTCGTTGTTGCTGCTGCATCATCCCGCTCCCCCTCCCCAGTCCCAGTCCCAGTCCCAGTCCCCTTCCCTCCTCCGGCTCCAGCTCCGGCTCCGGCTTCAGCTTCAGCTCCGTCCTCCCGCCACTGCACCTGGGAAACCCCCCCTGGACCCTGCGCCTCTGTCAAGAAATCCAGAAAACAATCGCGCGAGTGCGAAAAATGGCGCGAATATGGCCGTAAGCTGAATTGCCGGTGCAGGAAAATGACTGCATATCCTGCCTCGAGGAAGTACTCCGCTGAGGTGGCCCCGCGGGTCCCTGCCGAGAAATTGTCAATGAAGCGCACTGTTTGCTTTTCTAGCGGGACGGTGGTGCCGCCTGAGGTGATGAGGACAACGCGCCGGTGGGGGAGTTCCGCATGCGAGGCGATGAAGGCTGATGCGAGGGCTGTGTGTTCGGGGAGGGCTTTAGGGGATGGGTTGGAGGCGAAGTAGGCGTCTTCGACGGCGAGGGCGGAAGGGGATGAGGTCATTGATGCGTTTTGACACGGAGGACAAGGTGGAATTTATTCGATGAAGACTCGTTCTTGAGGCACGAGAAGTGATGGTGAGGCAGGCCTTGTGTTGGCGGGGATGGCTCGTCTTGTAAATACGTAGGCTCGCTTTATACTGCGCTGTGCTCATATTTACGAAGCAGCTTCCATCCTGGGATGCAGGCCAAGCTGGGGGCCTGGGGCTGCTTATTATGGACTCTGGAGGTGGGGGCAGGATTGTCAACATCGTCAGTGGTCACAACTTACAACAAGCCTCGGGTGGGACGCGGGGCGGGAAATTGGGTCGATGGCTCTACATGTGTACCTAAGTTATTATACAAGTACGTGATTTGGATGCCCCTTTGACGCCTAATCTAACATGTAATACAGATCTCTCGTGAAATTGCCTTTTTCCCTTCGCTACACCATCACCCGGCTCTACATCCTCTGTTGCTTGTCACGCGATGGCTCCTTCATCTTTTGTCATTTGCTGGAGCCAGCCTCCACGCTCGCAGAGGCAGGCTCTGCAGATGAAGCACTCTGGGCTTGATGTACCACAGGAACGTCACCACCCCAAAGGCCACGCAGAGCATGTTGACGGCATAGTAGCCGTCCCGACTCATATGGCACGTACCGCCGCCGTTCTCGCATCTTTCCTTCTCAGCCTGCACTGCGCATGAAAACGCCTGCGTGACCAGGATTCCTTTCAGCTTGGAAGTATCCGCTTCGAGTGATGGATGGCAAGTGGCCACAGTGAACGAGTCGACGAGCTTCAGCACAAAGTATCGCGGGAAGGTGCCGCCAAGATTAGAGACGCTGATGAAAAAAAAGTCAGCAAACAGAATTCATCTTTACGAGCAAAGCAAAGGCAGATGGGGGCACAGAGAAGACGTGAACACCGCTTTATACGTACGTTGCAAGAAGAGTCATATAGGTACCGCCAATCACCGGATCCGACACCTTGGCATGGAATGCCGAAACCGCAACAAACATGATGGTGTTGGTAAAAGTCGATACCAGATGCTCCGCAATCACCACAAGCATATACCACGACGTGACACCGCCACTGGGAAATATGGCCACCGTGAATTGCGCGAACAAGGCTGCGGCGAGTCGACCAATAAAACCCCAACACCACAGGCGCATCGGCGTGTACTTTTGTGACCACATGCCAGCGTAGTAGCCGAGGGATATCTCAAATGGAAAATCGATGAGCACCGTCAGCGCCATGTTGTCCTTGCCAAAGCCCTTGTCCAGCAGCTTCAGGTTCGTCACTCCGTCGTTAGCCTGGAAGCCTATCTTGGCAATCAGGTGCACAATGATGATGGTCTGAACGTTCTTCAGCTTGAGGATCCCCCACATGATGCGGTAAACATCCCATACGCCATCCTCATTTTCCGACTTCTCTTCACGCTTCATGAAGCCCAAGGCAATGGTCACCACCAGGTAGGTCCAGCCCCAAAGAGTCAAATAACCGCCCAGTGAAACAAGTCCTTCCTCAGATGGCACCGATCGGAACCACTTGTTGGCAAAGTCGCTCGCGTTCAGGGCCAGAAAGACTGTGTACGACATGAAATGGCCAGCAGTCAGTCCCACGGTCTGCGCTGTCGACGCATACGATACGTTGGCCGGTGTGAGCAGAGTAAGAGCCCATCCATCCACCGCAATGTCCTGTGTTGCACACATCAAGACCAAAAAGAACCACCAGAGCATGAACCCCCACACGGTAGGTCCGTTCGGCTTGCCCGTCGTCGCCATCATCTCCTCTACGTGCGATCCAAGCCAGATCATGCTGATGCCCGAGAGAAACTGGATGGGCACAATCCACGTCTTTCGTCGACCAATCTTTGAGCTCCACACGGCGTCAACAAATGGGCTCCAAAGGAGCTTCAGCGAGTATGGGTAGGACGCCAGACTGAAGATGCCGATTTCGCCGTACGACATGTGATTTTTCAAGAGGAAAGGAACAGATCCCATCGCCAAGCCCATGGGGATACCCTGTAAGAAGTACAAAAGTACCAGTAGGAGAAAGTTCCTTTGGTCTTGTCTCGGGAGTTCGAAGAATCCATGTTCGTTCGTTGTCGGCGTCTTGGGAACGGGTTCGTCGAGAGAGAAGCCCCCGCGGGACATGAGATTGGCCGCCATGCCTTCTGAAGTGTCCAAATTGCTGGCGTTCTTCCGCCTCATTTCCACGCCATTGCTCATTTCGCCTTTACCTTCTGCATACCCTTTCTTCAAGGAAAGGGAAGCCGGCCGTTGCGATGGAGGCGACTTTTGTCGTCTCGCTCGTGCACCCATAGGCAGGTTCTATGTGTATGAAAGAAAAAAGACACAAAAGGTGATGAGAATGCGTCTGCCGGACCAAGAGGGCTCTGTTCCGTCAATGGACCAGGCCAAGTCGCTACGGGACGCGTGCGTGCTTCGTCGCAGAACACAATTCCGGTTCGAGGTCGGAGTCGCCGACGGTGCGCAGGGAAAATGGCTTTTTCAAACTGTCGATCGGAAATTTTCCATGCACTTGAAAAGAGTGGAAGTCGGGACTTGGGCTTTGAACCTGCCGTCGTGTCGAGAGTCTGGTCGTGCAAAGCAACCGTGGCCTCAAAGAAGTGCTTACAGAAGCAGAGACCAAAACCAAAGGTGATGCTCGCAGCAAGGGAAGGTGACGAAGGTGCGTAAAGAGCGAGGTAGGCAAGCAAAGCAAAAACAAAATTTCACCAGAGACAACAATGGCTGGTTGAGAAAGGGAAAGGACCAGAAAGGTAACGTTGAACTTTGGACTCTGACGATGTGTGTGTGGCGGGATGCGTCTACCCCGGCGAACATGTGCAGCGCGGCAACCCCGGGGTGGACAGGTCGCCATCTTTCAAGTGTCGCGTGGCGTGGCTCTAAATTTAGCTGCGGAACAACAAAATCGCGTTCCTGTGGGGAAGGCGCCAACTGCGGGGCTCTTGTGATGTCCGACTCTTGGCAGTTGGATGACTTGAACGCGAAGAAAACATATGCGCCTTTCCCTTCCAAATGTCGCTCTTTCATCGCTAGAGGCTTGGCTGGTGCAGGAAACTATTCCAAGAAGAACGGTTTCGCAATAGACACGCGTCCACGCGTCCACGCGAAAATACGCAAAACACATCGCATTGCATCGCATCGCCATGGCAGAGCAAGATGGTACATCCGAGTCCGCGCGTCTAGACAAGGAAATCGCTGCTTTACGACGACAAGGCAAGCAATCCGTCAACAGCCAAAAATACACACTCTCTTTCTCTTACACAAAGATGAAACGAAAATCACCACTACAGAAGGAAAACTAACGTCTTTCAGCTACTTCTCTCCGCAAGCAACTCCAGATCCAGTGCTCCACGATCCTCTCCTCAGCCTCGACATCGCGCCTCATACAATCTGCATCCTCCTCCTCTACTCCTGCCCAAGCAGCCTCCCACGCAGCCAAGCTCAGCACCCGCTCAACACAGCAGCAAGCCTACATGCAGCAATGTATCTACCGCATCTCCGCACCAATCACCTCCTTCAAGGTCCGCGATCCGGACCCCCACGCCGTAGACCAGGGCCACGTCCTCGGCCTGCGCTTCGAGGTCATGTCGCGCGGGCAGTTCCTCCGCCCTTACTACGTCATGCTGAACCGTCCCTATCCGGGCTCGAAATATCTCCGTGTCCATCGTCATACGGTTCCCCCGGCAGTGCCGCTAGCAGGGCTGGCGGCTCGGTATCTGCCCGCGCCGACCTCGCGTGGTCGTGGACCGCAGGATGACGATGCTGGAGCAGCAGCAGCAGCATCATCATCAACAACAGCAATAGCATCTGGGCAGAAATTGGACCGGTTTGTCCGGACGTTGAGACGCGAGATTGTGCGCTACCATAACAGACTTGGTGTGTCGGCGGACCTGAGAAGGCGGCTAGGACTGCACGGTGATGGTGCCGCGCAGAATGCGTTGCCGAATGCACTGGTGGAAGTTGGGATTGCGGATATTGAAGCCAAGCAGATCAACCTTACGTGGGCGGACGAGCGGACGGGCCGGCTGGTGATGGATGACGACGGCAAGGTGATTAAGTTTGTGGTATTTGGCGTTGAGGGCCGCGACTGGGAGGCTTCGGGGGACATTTTCACCAAGGATGATGGGATTGAGGATGTGGCGAGGAAATTGGAAGAGTATATGGAGGCCAGTGTGCGAGAAGAGGATTGAGGACTCATGGCGTATGAGAGTGGTTATTATTTGTTTTGGATTGCATAGCGTAGCGGGTTTTTTTCTTCTTCTTCTTTCTTTCTTCGTCTAGTTTGCTCGCTTTTCTTTTCTTCTTTCTTTTTTACCATTATGGAATGGCATGTGGTCTTGCCGAGATCTCATTTTTTTTTTAGACCAAATGTACAGTCAACCCTTTTTTTTTTTTAACGCCATCGATTCTCAATTGGAATTCGTGGCTATGAGATATCTCTCACTCGGATGTTAGGCAAAATGAATTGACCGCATAGGTACTCCGTAGATGCCTGCCAAGGAGGGAGAGACTCCCTCCCCTTGAATCCACATACTTCGTACTCTCGAAATAGAGTGAGACATGAAACATGCAGGCGGCAGGTCCGTCTGCATTGGGAGTCCGTGACTGTCATCACCATGAGTAAGATAATGATATGACAGCCGTTTAAGGGACGCTGTGTTCCGCCCCTCTTTTGCGTGCTTCTGCGTGTACCCCGGGAGGCTGATAGACAAGCCGCAGACTGGGGGGGTGTGACTTGTGACTCGTGAGTCGTGAGCATGTGCGACAATAGAGGTCGATGTAGGGTTGCACACGCCGTTCAGATGCCATGCGGGTGTCGTGCAGGAACGCTTCCTGCCGGCAAGGCCGTGGGGGAGCGATGGGTTGTCCTGTTGCCTGTGCGTACATACATGTGTATATCTGTGCACATGTGTACATACATATCTACATGTGTACATATCTACATACATAGTTGCCATAGACTATTGGACTAAGCTCTCGGGGAGATCGTCATCTCGCGTTCCCTCGTCTTCCAAGACTTCATACGTCAGGGCACTGCGTAAGCGGCCGCAGCTTTCAAAAGCACACCCGTTTGTCGACGTCGGGTTCGAAAAGCGCGAAACTGAAGATAATGATAATCGCGTAAAACCAGGGGGGGGCCTCTAGTTGACGGGTACCCCTAGTTGACCGCCTTTTTGTCTCGAAAATGCAGCCATCCGTTGCGGCAACGAAGGGTCTCTCTTCTCGTGGCACACTTGCACGCTTTGCCTGACAACATGTCGCCAACTCTTCAGCTGCGACTTTGTACCGTAAAACCGGGTCCGAATCGGGGCTG
>QEQW01000272.1:0-33773 GCA_004016085.1 Claviceps quebecensis
AATCCGCTTTTGTAGGGTACATTACTTTTGGTGCGTTTAGAAACTTGAACTACATAGTAGATGTAACTTGTAAGGTGCCTTTTTAGTCACATAATATCACGTGACTCGCTACTTCTGACATCTCGTTCTCCAGACATGCAGTACCCGGTTACTTTACTATAATTAGGGCGGTGAAATTATCCACAACGGGCGGTGGAAATATCCGAAATGGTAAGTGGAATTATCCCTGCCCTAATTAGGTCAGTGGAATTATCCAAATCGGTCTGTGGAATTATCCCTGCCCTATTTCAATAAGGTATCACCGTGTCAGGGACTCAGGAGTCAGGACTCAGGACATCATCTGATTCTGGACAGAGTATATATGTATACCTACCTACCTACTTGCTACTGTAGGTATGTACAGTGATATTTGCAGCAGTAGAACACTGTAGAAGTGATGCTCTGGTCAATTTATCTGAGCCCAGAGAAGAAGTCAACGCCGAAAATTGTCAAAGGCCTGCGAAATTTGCACGTGCCATCATCGTAACGATTCTGTGGACAAAGGAGCCTGTCTGGCACATAAATACGGATACTGTATATTACCTTAGGTACCTAGATATGTACCTGTTAGACAGCTCCTGAGCTCATGCTACTGTACATTGCCACGCTCAGAACGCTAAAGTCCGGCATTTTGTACATGAACTTGTCGACTAGGTAATAGCTATTGTAAAATTGTAAAACGCCAGCTAGACTTTAATTCTTCCACAATCGCGTCTCCACGAAGATCAGACGCAATTGCCGTTCCATTTCAGCCCACTCACTTGGACAAAATCTGGGTCACGACTCACCACTCATCTACGTCATACTGTCCCTTGTCGCGCTTTACAACGCTGTTCATCTGTTCATAGCAACATGTCTGGGAGCAGTGAAGCCTCGGCTGGCAAGCCAGTTCTTTTCTTGTAAGCCTGCCTATTGTGATATTCTCCCCAGGTGCTTTTTAGTCTTTCGCTGCTTGAAAAATGACGGTGAAGCTGACGCGGATACACACATTCTCAGTGATGTCGACAACTGTCTCTACTCGCCAAGTCAGTGCCCCTGATCCAGAACCCCATGTCGGGAGGCATCATCACTAATTGCTACCTCAAGGCACCAAGGTTCAGGATCTGATGGTGGATCTCATTGACCAATACTTTGCCAAGCATCTCGAGCTCCCCTGGGATGAGGCCGTCCGGCTTCACAAGGAGTACTACACAAATTACGGGCTTGCCATAGAGGGCCTCGTGCGTCACCACCAGATTGATCCCTTGGCGTACAATGCCGAGGTCGACGATGCTTTGCCCCTGCAGGACATCATCAAACCTGATGCGGAGCTGAGGAGACTGCTCCAAGATATAGACAGATCCAAGGTCAAGGTCTGGCTGTTCACCAACGCCTATGTCACACATGCCAAGAGAGTGGTCCGGTTACTCGGAGTTGAGGACATGTTTGATGGACTCACGTTTTGTGACTATTCTTCGAGGCCGTTGATCTGCAAGCCTGATCCGAGGATGTATCAGAAGGCAATGCAGGAAGCTGGTGTCAGCGACGTCAAGGACTGTTTCTTTGTCGGTAAGTAAAAAGGGAGACGCGCGCGGTTGCGGACTTGACCACGCCCTCTAACAACTACAGATGATTCGTATCTCAATTGCACCAAGGCGAAGGATTTTGGCTGGACCGCCGCCCATCTCATCGAAGAAAGCAGCCCTTTGCCTGATAAGCAAGCATCGCAATATCAAATACGACATCTGAGAGAGTTGCGGGATATATATCCCCAGTTCTTCAAATCTTCGTCTGCCTGACGATTTCTTGATTCCTCAAATTATCAGGCCATCATAAGCCCACTTGTGCACTTGTACTTACGACTGGAGAAGAAGTTCCGAGTTGGATTTTGAAAGAAGCAGCTACAACTATAGATACGTCTCGATGTAAATGAAACAGAGCTATACAACGTTTGATGCCATGTGTCGTATAGTGTCAAGAAGCTGCGTTGCGTAATACTGAGTTAGAGCCACGAGTGTAGCATGATGTAAACACAGTACTCGTAAAATGATACCAAAACTCCGCGCTATGCCGTGATAAAATCAAACATCCAAACCCGAAAATGAACGCGGTCATGCTTTGTAGCATCACGGCCGCCGAACACTACGAATGACAGTATCCAACTGCCCCAGTATCTGGTCTCTCTCCTTCAGCGCCTCCAGCCTCTGGGCCTCCGCAGCTTTCAGATCCTCTTCCAAGTCCTTGATACTCCGTTCCTGGTCATGCTCGCTGTTATCGAGGCCGGGAAGGTTGCAGATGAGCACTTCGATTTGCTGTTCCTTGATGATGAGGTCCCGCGCCAGCTCTGTAAGCCCCGCTGCGAACTCATCGGGAGGAAGCGAGTCTACTTTTCTCGAAGTATTAGCGGATGCTTTCGCAGGCAGACCATTTCGGGCGTGGAGATCCGGCACGTACCTTCTTTTTGGCGCCGGTCATGTTTGGAATGCCGGATCTTGTCGTTGGGTCCCAAGGGTTGGAGGTCGTGCCTCATGTGTACGAAGTGCAGGGATGCGACGAACTGTTGCGCAAGCTTTGGGTTTGAAGAAGTCAGCCAGCGACCTTGCTGCCCGGAAATGGAGAATGGTTACCTGATCCACTGCATCTTGCAGCTGCGTGAGTCTGTCGCCCATGGTGCTGCTTCTGCTGCTTGTCGCGAGTACTTGTTGGGGGTTGCTGTCGCGGACTCGGAAGCAATGAGCATCGGGATCAGGCACGCCGGCGGACTGGCGAGGGAGGTCAAGGACTCAAGGTGAGATTACGGATCGAACAATGAACTGCAGATCATCACACTACTGTGCTGTTACCTCGCACGGTCTTATTCAGGAAATGGTCGAACGAGACGGAAGACAAACACCTTTTGCCAGGGATTGGTCGGCGCGTTATGCGGCATCGGCGGGCACATCGGCGGGATGCCACTGGGCACTCACTGAGTCACTGGTGGGCAGGGGACCAGTACATACTGAGTACGACCAGCACCGGATCGGATCCACAACGCTCACGCCCCCAGCGGCATGTCGAGTTGAAGTTGACACCTTGTTGTTAGTGAATCGACGTTTTGCGGCCACATCCTCCGGTTTTTGCTCTGACCCATCTGCTTCCACCAGAACAGCAGCATCGCCGTGGCATCACACTTTGTGCCTTGGTTTTGATAAACCAATCTCTCCCAGTAGAGCGCAGTGCTTCTCGATTGTACTCGCCGACAATATCAACGGAGATTCGCACAACTCAACTCCCGAACTTGCAATGTCGGCGCCGCCCAACGGTCCGGAGGGTGGCTTCCCCATGCCTATGCCCATGGGAGGGCAGCGTCCCACGCCCGAGCAGATTGCCGAAATTCAGCGACGCATTGCGGAAGAGGCGGCCAAGGCTGGCATGTCGGTGCCCGAGTTCGTTGAGCAGATGAAGAGGCAAGCCATGGAGCAGCAGCGAATGCAGATGATGCAGCAATCTGCAGGCGGACACGTCCACGGAGAGGGATGCAATCACGACCATGGCCATGGCCATAACCATTCTCATGGGCCGCCAGGACAAGCTCAACCGATTGTTCCCGGTCCTCCCAACCCCAAGGCTCTCGCTCTGGCTGGCTTCCTCAAGAACCAAGACCTCAAGCTGCGCACCAGTATTCTGAACGGCGAGCGAAAGGACATGTTCAAGGGTACGAACAACTCGAGTCCTAATCTCCTTTAGATCCATCCCGTGTCCCTTGTTCACTGCGCTGACACTATTTTTCCTCCGACAGTGAAGCGTGCAATGCGCGCATTGCAATCGCCTGCCTATGAAAAGGCGCGCAAGAAGAACCCGCTGCTACCCGAAATCACGGACCGAGCATCCCTCGAGAACACGTTCAAGCTGCTACCGCTGAGCATGCTTGCCCTGCGGGTCAGCAAGATCGAACCCGAGGCTGGACCCAATGGCAAGAAGGCCAAACGTGTCAAGGGCCAGTGGAACGTGCGCATCGAGCAGCAGCAAGATGCCGGGGACGAAATGTACTATGTTTGGCTCTACGAAGGCAGCCAGGTCAAGCGACAAGTGTACGCGGCTCTTGCTCTCGTTCTCATCTTCATTGTTGTGCTGTACCCGCTGTGGCCCTTGGCGCTGCGTCAATGTGTCTTTTACGGCAGTTGGGGTCTGCTAGGTTTGCTGGGACTATTTTTCGTCATGGCCATCTTCCGAGTCATTCTCTTCTGCATCACATACTTTGCCGTTCCGCCTGGTCTCTGGCTGTATCCGAACTTGTGGGAAGATGTCTCCTTCATGGACAGTTTCCGTCCTGTGTGGGCATGGCACGAGGTAAGATGACGCTAAAATGCCCCCGTTTCTTGTGTCCTACAGAGACACGCTCGGAGTAGCGAGCGAATCTCAGATTCTTTTTCTGAACAAAGTTCCCCTCAACTGACACCCCCGTAGTCTGCCTCGGAAAAGAAGAAGAAGAAGAAGCTCAAGTCTTCTTCCCGATCCGTCGCCACCAACGCCACTTTTGCTGCCGCCACCGGCCAAGTCGCCCCCACGACTGCCACCACCACCGGCACAGACACGCAGATCAACACGGGCAGTGTACAGCAGCGGCAGTACGTGGCTCCGAATGTAGAAGAGCTAGGAGATGATGAATGAGAGGAAAGCGAAGTCGGTTGAAATGTCATGACCGTGTAAGGGCGGTCAATATGTATTGCTCCAAAATTTGTACACCCATTTCATGGCGTTTTGAGGGAGACAGACGTGAAGCGAGCAAATTGGCTCAAAGTATTCCGCCAGAATGTGCCCTGTGTGGATGCACATGCCTTATGCCGTCATAGTCAAGAACTGCCGAATTTCACGAGTCTGGATTTTTCACGTACCGACTAACTCAGTCAAGCTGTCAAGTGTGAACTACATACCTCTATAAGATATAAGAACCTCCCTTACTTTGGGCGTCTTCTACGACCACATCCCAAAAAAACCTATTTTCCTCAACTCTACTTCTCACTCCCCTCACTTCTCTCAAGGTATCTCACCGCGCCGTCCGCCATCGCACACGTCGTCAGCCGGCCCCCGGCCTTCCCCGCATGCACCCTCCTGCCCTCCCCGCGCTGCGGCCTCCCTCGCACATGAAAGTAGTACCAAATCTCGTTCAGCTCCGTGCGACCGCTATCCAAGGAACCTCTTCCAAGAATCGTCTCATTGAACCGCGGGCCCCCGCAGCCTATGAAAGCCGGGGGGTGGCGCTGGCCGTCGGGTGTCTGCGTCAGGGCAGCTTGAATGGCGGCGTAGGTGTAGGAAGTGGTGTTGGACGGTTGGATGCCTGCGTTGAGGAGCCACTGGAAGGTAGGGAGGGTGCGGTGCCAGCGGAGGACGGTTTCGAAGAAGGTGAAGAGGTCGTGGTGAGGGGATGAATTGGGAGGCTGTGGAGCGTTAGTACATACAAGAGAAGAACGAGTGTGAGGGCGGGATTAGGTATATGCTGGAAGAGTAGATGTTGAGGCTGTTGAGAGACTCGAATATATACGAGGTTTCGTTTCTTCTGTTTTTTTTTTTTGGCAGTATTCTTATATGTCCTGCTTATGTTCACTCATCCCCTTGTGTTTATTCACTATGTCGGAATGTTGAGGCGGGAAACGAGGACAATACATACGAAACACTGGGATTGAAAGGTCGAAAAGCACGTGGCGTGTTTAGAAAACTCGTGCGCCCAAAACACCCAGTTCGGATCATACTGGCTCACCCAGTGTTTCTTCATGGAGGATAGCAGCGAGAGTTTTCCATGCGGCGCGAACCAGCCATCGATAGGCTCACCCGTATAAGGGGGCACGGGAACGCCATCGGGCTTGTTGTTGGTGGTGTTTGGGGAGGGCTTGGGGTCGTATTGACGGGATAGGTCGCAGTATTGAGTGTAGGATCCTACGGGAGTTGCGTAGATGAGAGGACCGAATCAAGATGAATGCAAAGAAAGTGAAAGAAACTATTGTGAACAATGAATTGAGCAAGAAAGGGGCTGGATTCTTGAGGGAAGATGGGGACTGGGCATGAGTGTGTATGTGAGGAGTGCTTGGTGGCTTGTTTTTTTTTTTTCAATTTGCGTGTCTTTACCGTTGCAAAAGTCTAGTGGATGCACCGGATCAGCTTCTTGGAACAAATTGTAGTTACATACTCATAACATCACCGGATCAGAGGCTCACCAGGCCACAAGCCATGAATAGACCACGAGTTCTTGGCATACACCTGGCCCTCACTCTCACGGCCCGTGAAAGTGCTCCAGAGCTGGGTTGCGACCTGATAAGCGCCGCGGGAAAATGTCAGCAGACATGTCTGGCTTCTTGTCGCCTTTTGGCAAGCTTTGTGTGTCAACGAGGCTCATGAACGAACGCTTGCGCCCATTCTGTCCTCAAAAACCCCCAACGTACCAGCAAACCGCCATACGTCTCGGTGCAGCACGTATCGCCGGCCTTTCCAGGAATGGCATTGCACGAGCATGAGAGCACGGGGTCGACTTTATTAACGCGGTGAAACGAGAGAAACCATGACGTGAGCAATGCAAGTTCATGTTCAGGAAGGTGAGCGTTCACAGGGAGTCATACTGCTCGCACAGTGATCAAGAGCTGGCGTCGCACCGTGCGCCAAGACGACGCAAAGAGTCATGCATATGGGCACATAGGTTTGGCGCATCTTGAGTAATGGACGATAGAGGCGAGGGGGCAAAATGAAGGGATCAGAACTTCAGAAGCAGGAAAATACGAGGCGAAAGAGTAAGCAGGAGTATGGCAAGAGGGGAAATAGAAACTGGCCTTAGCCGCTTACTATGGGTGCCGTCATCCCCTCTTCATATCTTCCGTGCTACGCGTCAGCAGCCGCATCTGCGATCCGTATTCTGCATTCCGCATTCTCCATCTGGTAGCTGGTAATGCGACGCGGGCGCTTGTTGGTCACATGCGGCCCATTGCCTTCAAGAGGGGAACAACAAGACGTCAAGGGAATTTAAGAGTGAGCAATGCTCCTTCGTACTCAGGATGGTGACCGCTCGCGCAGTTGTGAGTATCGGCCGGCCACAGCTGAGAGGACTCCTGAAAGAAGCCTTCTGAGAGGAGACTGCTAGACGAACACTCATTGAAGAACAACATGAGGATTGAGAGTGTATACAGTCGATCGAATGGTCTTTATCATCTTACGTGTCAAACACGCTACGATATCCCGCTCGCATATCAGTCTACGGCTCTTACTACGGAACCTCTTCCCTCCTCACGTCGTTGGCCACTCATTGCCGCTCTTGAAACATGATCTCTGAGGATGAGAACAACTCCGACAGGAACTCCGCATCCTCAGTAGATGCCCCTTTCTCCATTCTTTACCATGATACCGCGACAGACTTTCGGATCGATCGCCGTACTCAGAGCAGAAGCCCGCCACTTTTTCGAGTTGTGGCCGGCGATCCCGTCACCATCGCCCTCGCATACGCTGCTTCCGACAGCGAAGCGAGTGAGGCCATTGGAGGCGGGAGAATCCGAGTTCCGTTCATCTGCTCGGCCCACGACCGTCGGCCTGGCGGAAATTGGAGAGGGGAATTGTCTGGTTACGAGGGAAGGCTCTGTCGCCGAAGCAATCTATCCATCTTGCTCAGCACGCCGCCCCCAGACATGCGCAATACGTCGCATTATCCGATTCCCCCCACAGGCGGCATTCTTTCTGACTCTGTTGTGGTCCATCGCGGTCCCTATGATGAGTACGATACTGTAGGAGAGTGGCCGGACTTGCCAGTTGTCTCGGTGACTCCGGGACGACTGCCCCGGGTGAAGGAAAACGGCAACATGTATTTATCCAGAATGGAGAAAATCAGGATGACTGAAAAAATCTCTGGCGCTCTTCGTATCTGCCTCTACCACGACTATGATCGAGTGGTCGTCGGGGACTTTGGTCTAGGAAATGGCTGCCGCAACCCGCCCGGAGAGTTGGCGGAGATTTGGCGTGATCTTCTTCTTTTCGATCCCGACCTTCGCGGGCAATTCGTATACGTTGTTTTCGCATTCGAGGACCCGACGCAGAGCACCATACAGTGCATCTGGGAGGAAGAGACCAGGAAACGACTGAGAGGAGCCGAAGGACTGCCTTACGGAACTCCTTATTACGGAACGGCCAGACAAGGCACTCCCTCGACATCCAACAGACCGCCAGCAGAACTGTCGCCCGTGCCATCATCCGCTCCTACGGACATGGCCATTTTCCAGTCCGTATTCGACCCCAACGAGATCGAGCGGGTGCTTCAAAGACGACCCCACGTTGTGGAATAGATGTGACATGATGCTGAGAGACGGCGTGGAAGAAGCTTGGTGGTGCATAGGCAGCAACAGCAATAACAAGCAGCAGCAACAAAAGCACTATGAATCACCAGGCACATACGTCCTCTTAATTGGCGATTGGTCGCAGTACGGGTGCAGAATCTAGCGGATTTGCGTACATAGCTGGCAGGATTGTATCTGTATGTATGTGAGCGAATGGAAGAGGAAGTTGTAAGGTTGACAAGGTTTTCACTGTACAACAACGAGGAAAAAAAATGTACGCACTCGAACATTGAGTCACCATTGAACAATCATGTGTGGCTTTGTTGGCGGCGTGTTCAAACAAATCATGTACAGGGTGGGTTGGGTTGTTCTCAAGTTTTCGGATGGAACCCCGGAAGGCTAACTTTAGCCGCGCCGTAGCCGCCCGATCTACAGTACCTCTCGGTCCTTGGTCCTTTCCTCATTCTCACCAACAACTGTCGCCATGCCGCCCGCAACTTGAAATCCTATTCAACCTCAAGGCCACCGGTACTGTTGGAATCGCTAGTCTACATGTACTGTCGGGTACGGTCGGCTATACCCAACGACGTGTTTGCGTGTGACGCACACACGCCGATTGGGTACAGCCACCCCACAGTATGCAGACTCTGCATGCCCTCAACGACATGCGAGTTGGGATCCCCTTTCCTCTTCTCCTGTTCCTAGATAGACAATCAGACACCAACCAGTAACCTTTGTTCGTATACTACGAATTGAAGGCAGTTGTCTCACACCTAACGACCTTATGACCTTATGATGCGCATCACGTATTAATTTGATACACCCCCCTGTTAACCCAACAGGTACCAAACCTGAGCCACAGTATGATGGCTTAGTTCTTAAAAACAATTTCAGGGCCTACTGTATCATGACAAGGAGAGCAGCGACTATACCGCTGGTAGCTGCCTCTTGAGTATTTTCAGCCCACGTTATCAAGGCAGTCGTGACTCGCATCATGGCAGGCACGCATGGGCTCTGGGACGAGGAAAGCCTGAAAAGGCTTGCGAATATATTCTCCGGCACGAGGCCACTGCCAACAGCGTCTATGTGCCTTAGCTATGCAAAGCTCCAGGAATGTGAGCGACCACGCGAAGAAGCTTGGGAAGCTTGGCACCTACCCATTGAGTTTTGTCCATATTGATGTTCGCTGAACCTCTCCCAGTCGCTCGCCATGAGTGCGCCCGGGACTGGACAGTGATTATGGATCATGTTACACTGAACGGACACATGTCGTGCATTCCAGGCAAAAGTAGGAGCTTTTAGCAGCTCTTTCAAGCTGGCTCATCCTTGTCAAGCGCTCTGAGAAGCGTTGTCCTTGCATAAGATTGGACCAGGCCGGCGACAAGCTCTTCCGAGTCTCTTCCCGCCATGAACAAGCTGGGGGATCAAACTTTAACTTACAAACGAAGGCGGCTAACGAGAGCTGCTCACAAACACTCTTGAATAGTGAACGGACACTGTTGGATGAGAAATCAAGAGTATATAAAGCTAGCCGAATGGGCTTCATCGTCTCACGTATCACACTCGCCACAGCATCTCACTCGCAAATTAGCATTCAGCACTTCGTGAACAGTCTCTACACTCTTTGCGGTCTTCCAACATGGATGGTCAAGTGACGCCTGACCAGGTGGCGGTTGACACCGAGGAAACCTTCATATCGCCCTCTGAACATCCGGTCTTTCGTGTCGCTCCGGTCCTATCGTTCCCCATCCCTTACAATAGACCCATGGAAAAGATTCGTAGAGATCGCCGTTGGACTCCGGGCATACCCCCTCCAGACTTTCTGGTCGTGGCTGGCGATCCAGTCATGGTTGCCCTCTCTCATGCTGCTGCCGACAGCGAAGAGAGTGAAGCCATTGGCGGCGCGACAATCCGTGTTCCATTCATCTGCGATGCTCACCACAGTTCGCCTGGCTCCCGTCACTCGGACAATCAGCCCACTTACGAGGAGGAATTCTGTCACCGAAGCAATCTTTTGGATACGCTGAGAACGCCCAAGCCAAACACGCAGCCCCTTTATCCGATTTCTGACGCTGGTGGCATATTCTCTGACATTGTTGCGGTCTATCTCGGTCCTCGGGACAAATACGACAAGCTGAACCCGATACACACTTTGCCTGTTGTCTCAGTGTCTCCTGTACGACGGCCCGGGGTGAAGAGAGACGGCACGGAGTATTCATACGAACCTGACCATCAGAGAATGAGAGATAAGGTCTGGGCCGCTCTTCGTATCTGCCTCCGCCACAAGTTCGATCGAGTAGTCATCGGCGACTTTGGTCTAGGAGAGACCTACCGCAATCCTCCCAAAGATATGGCGGAGCTTTGGCAGTGTCTCCTGCTTCACGATCCTGATCTCCGCGGGCAGTTCAAATACGTTGTTTTTGCATTCCCGGACCCAATGCAGAGCACCACACAGTTTCTCCGGGACGAGAGAGCCAGGAAATTACAGGATGCCTATGAAAGAAGACGACTTAGCATATCGGCCGAAGATGGCACTTCCTCGACCTTGGCCGGACGGATGGCAGACTTGCCCACTCCACCACCCGCTCCCACGGACATGGCCATTTTCGAGTCCGTGTTTGACTTACTTACCTGTTGTCTCGGTGCCTCCTTTACGAAAACCCCGCGTGATAGGAAATGGCTCCTTATCCCGCGTGATAGGAAACGGCTCCTCCTTATATACATACGAAAAGGACAAATCCTTCATGAGAGAAAAGCTCTCTGGCGCTCTTCGCGTCTGCCTCGACCACCGGTATGATCGAGTAGTGATTGGAGACTTTGGTCTGGGAGATGGCTTCAATAACCCTCCCCAAGAGTTGGCGGAGGTTTGGCGCGACCTCCTCCTCTTCGATCCCAACCTCCGCGGGCAGTTCCAATACGTTGTTTTCGCATTTCCGGACCCAACGCAGAACACCACAGAGTTGCACCGGGACATGCACGAAAGGCGGATACGGGCTGCCTATGAAAAAAGAATGCATGATGTAGCGGCCAGAGATGGCACTTCCTCGAGGATGGTAGACTGGCCCATTCGAACACCCGCTCCCACGGACATGGAGATTTTCCAGTCCGTATTTCACACCGACAAAATTGAGCGTGTGCGTAAACAGGCCGCTTCGAGTTGATCAACAGACAGATGCTATCTTGAGAGACAGAATGAACAAGGGCTGGTGGAGAGGGTGATACATCATACCATGCGAGGCGTATAGCAGCAATGACAGAAACAAAGTCATATCGATCAATGATTCTCTTGCTTGGTGCTCGATTTTCCCTCTGGTGCTCTTCGACACAGCTGGAAGTCTTACGGACTCCAATGTTGATGGCGTGTCATTGCAGGTCCATGGGCGCGGCGGTCTAAAACTAGGCGCAATGCCCCCAGGCAGCGCCTTTTGATGCGCCCTGATCGTTCAAATATAGATAGCTCCTGGATACATGTCGTTTGCCCGGCGACAGTCTATGCTAGATAGACGAATTGGACTTCTTTTTTTTGATACTGAGCCAAGTCGGGCGGGTGATGTGACGTGTATTATCAAACTTGACAGCGGCGCTGAGCGCTGACACGACGGCATAAGACCATACATGTGGTAAGCGCTGTGCGTCTTGCTGAATGTATCGAAGGGGGCGAGATAGAGATGGGGAATGAGGGAAAGTGTTTGTTGAAGGAAGAAGAAAAGAGAACTTTGGCAACAAGGAGAATACCTACCTCCTATGTACCTCCTAGGTACATTAGGTTCATACACAAATTCGGTTCTCGAGCAAGTCGAATTATTGATCACGGTCTACCCATCAATGAACGTCTAGACATCACGATCGACACTTATGCTAATATATTTTCCGACGAGCCTGACGCCGGCAGAAACATCTTTGAAGCTGACAATATTCTCTCCCTCGACACGTCGGCTGATGTATAGACGTTCATTGATGGGTAGACCGTGATCAATAATTCGACTTGCTCGAGAACCGAATTTGTGTATGAAACCCTCACGTTGAGCCCCTGAAAAGCTCGAAGCTGCGTGCCTCATCGTTCCACTCCGTCCCCCCGAAGCCTCAAGAATTTCTTTGAACTCTCTCCAATCGTCTCGAAGGCGATTGAACTGTTGCCTCATGGTTGTATCCGGATTCCAACGACGTTGAGGGAATTTAGCAGTCATAACTTCACTCGCTTTCCTGAGCGTTGGGGCGGCATGTTTAGGCGTGGTGTTTTGCAGTGCTCCATCATTTCTTTCATCGTTGAGAAAACCGACATAAGTAAAAAGCATCGTTGAGAAAACCGACATAAGTAAAAAGCTCTGCATTACTCCATGGTCGGCCCTCCTTGGAGCCTTGGCCACTGTTTTCAGAAATAACATCAGACATGATGATGGTAAATAGTATGTCAAAAAGTTTATGAGAGGCAAGCGAACGTAGCTGTGTTGACGAAGACAGTACTGGCGGGCTATTCAAGTTCATCTCCCCCTACCTTATTAATGATATTGAATCGGCCGCCGGTAGGTAATAGGTCTGGATTGTGGAAGATGGAAGATCTTTGTACTCCGTAGAACGGTCAGGACTCAAGTGACGCTTGTGCTACTACGAATACGGTATAGCGGCTTCGAGGGCCGGTGTGGATCGGACCATCGGTACGTGCGGGTCGACCCACAAATTTCACAAATGGTCATGTACCTCTCCTCTTGTCCACACAGTGCACACTTCGAGACGGGCAGCGCCCCACTCGCTTCCGTGCCCGTTGCCTCATCAGCTGCAACTTGCAAGTTGCAACCTCGGCCGCATTCCGCCATCTTCATTCTGCATTCTGCATTCTGGTCTGCGGCGTGGGCATTGTTGGAACTTGGAAGTGAGTCGAGCCGTAGAGACGACGTGGTGAGAGCCCGCGAGTGCCTCACTTAGTCACTGCCCCGTGGCCGAACGTTCATATGTACATATGTACATGGAACATGCCTATTCTCATTCGTACAGTACGTAGGTACCTAAGTACATATGTACACAATGCCTTGGCCAAATCCCGGACGAACCGCGAATCAAACACGAGTTATCATGAAATTTGTCGCGTCTATGCTGAGAAATTGGAATAGAAAAAAAAACGCTGTTGTACAGCCCCAACATGGGTTTCCCCTTTCTGCTTTCAACGGATTCCCTCCCTATCCACAAGTCCTCATTACCCAAGCTTCTTGTACATAAAGGTCGCATCGCGCATGTCTCCCGCCGGACTCATCCCGTAACCCGGCACACGACCCGACTGAACGTAGCCCAGTTTCTTGCAGACCGTCTCGGAAAGGCTATCTGATTCTGCGTGCAGGAGCTATACATGGATCACGTTAGCTTCACCGGTGTGGGAGCTTGCGCAAAGCTGGAGTGAGATTTCTTTTTGCAGTTGCATGCTAGAGGGGCAAAGGGGAAGGGATATATGAAAAGAAAACATGGAGCAAGTTCGGTAATAAACCCAGATAGACCCGTAAACACGCAAGACTTAAAAGGACACAGAAAACTCACCAGCATCGTCTTCCCTATGGCCAAAGCCTCTCTCTCCAACGTGCTCATTAGAATTCTTGCGCCCCCTCTCCGCCTGAAATTCCTGTGAACCAGCAGCTTTTCCACATAGCCCCGCGATGCGCCCGTCTCTGAGTACGGCACCCACAGCATCACCACGCCCATGACTTCCGGGCCCTTGGTCTTTTCCCTGATATTCATCTCCGAGACCAGCATCCACATGTACCGCTTCCCTTCTGAGACCTCCGCCATGCGCTCCTTCCACCATGCCAGGAGTTTCTCGTGCGATAGAGGCGGTAGGAATGTGGCCGTGGCGCGGTCATGCGTGATGCATGAGCCGTGAAGAGCGGCAAGATACGGCGTCAGGTGGGAGTGGTCCTCTGGACGGAAGGGGAGGACGAGTCCGGAATGAGGTATTGATAAGGGCATTGTTGAGAGCACCCCCCGACGACGAACGATGGGAAGTTTATGAAGTTAAAGGCGTCTGCTGACGAAGGCGTCTTCTGTGAAGAGTTCCTGCATGTAGCGAGTGCGCCTGATGGAGGAGGTTAAGAAAAAAAAATATCAAGAAAAAAAAAATCGTCTGATAAGAGAAAGGCGCCCTAGGAGGTAGGCTGCGCAGGAAACCCCGTGGGCCGTGGCCGTCTACTTGGTGAATGATGAAATTACCCGCTGTTGAAAACTCCTTGGAAAGGATAAGGGAAAGAAGAAACAGAAGTTTCGTGGCAGATGGTGATTCAGCCGCGACAAAGCACAACGTTATCTGGCCGAAAATATGTGTGTGTGTGTGTGTGTGTGTGTAGCTTTCTTTGCTGTCCCGTTCCGCACAACGGGCGCCGTTTGATGATCAATTGACAATCCGCCTTCCTCTTCCTCTCTCTCGTCCCTGTACCCCCCCAACTTGTTCCCAATCTCTCTCCTAACTTCCCTGGATCCTTTTTCCTTCTTGGATCCCTTCCCCAGATTGAAATTCAAGAAGACGAATTGAGCTGAGCCACTGACGTCGAAGCACCGCCTCTCTTCAAGGTTCGAGTATGTATGTAGGACTGGGTTCAGGATTTGGCGGCTCGGCTCGGGTTGTTCACATGACATCTCATGTGCGAAGAAAAAAAATTAGAGCCGATGAATGCATGTCGTCGTCGTTTCATGTTTTTGGGTGCCCAATGCTGCTGCTGGGGCAGAGGGCGCTCATTGGCTCTGGGGCTTTGGGGGAGTGGATGCGTGGGAGCTGCGTGGGAGCTGCGTGGTGCGGGAACCGACTCGACGATGACGGTCACATGGTCGCAGGGTGCTTTGAGGGAAGGTTTTCAAATTTGAGAGAAGTCTGGGGAAGGTACATAATGGATTTGGCGATATGTATCACGATTCTTCGAAACATGTACGTGATGAAGCAGGAAGTGTGGTATGGATGGTGGAGAAACCAAACGGGTCAGAGAAAACTGAAACTTGGTGAAGAGAGCCTTGTACCTACGGAGTAATAACTGATTATATGCATGTGCATGGGGGGCGAGACATCAATGCGGCAATAAAGCCATCTCAGAACAACCAGATACATACATACAAAGACGCATCACCTCGGATCCATTCTCTGCGGTGCAAGATCTCTTCACCTAGTGAACTACCTACCTATGGGTATGCAGCTGCGCGAACGGACGCATCTATCTGAGAAAAGCAACATGGACAACGCTCGAATGTCAGGGCCAGCTGCAACGCAAGCCCTGCCTTCTTACCTCATTCCCCTTTTGACGCTGCTCGTTTTGCCCGACTGCAGTGAAGCCAAGACTCAAAACTCGAAAACTCCTCTAACATGACAAATGGTACAATGTACGTTTCCAAAAAACAAAAGAGAAAAAAAGACACACAAGAAACGATTTAAAAAAACCATGACAACAGAACAAAAGTGAGCGTCAGGTAGCCAGCTTCGCAACAGTGTGCTTAATCAGCCTTGGTATTTTGGGTCCCTCCATTCATTCCGAGGAGACCCTCTTTGAGATCCTTGATTCCCATGGTGTCGTCGAGTCGGAAGTGGCCCCCGCGAGCAGCCTTGCGGGACCGTCCGCGGAACCACGAAAAGATACCAAAGCTCATACCGACTACACAGCCCAGAGACAGGTACGGGTGCTCCAAAAAGGCTGACTTGATGTCGAGAAGGATCTTCTCAATCGTGGAGACGGTGAGCTTGTATTTGATGGCGTGGGGAGCGTATACAACCTTGTCTAATGTCTCCATGATGGATGTGCGGCTGACCATGATGTAGTTGCCAGTGACTGTCTGGTCCCAGTATCGCCGGTTCTGTCACATCGTTAGCACGTGCAATCCAAGTCAAGTTCCGATGCAAAGATGCATCAAAGCTAAAATGGCAAGGGAGGCATCATGATATTCCTCCCTCGTTGAAAGGGGAAGAACTCACATCTTCGTCGTTGATAATGATCTTCTCCCCATCCTTCACATCAAATCCGTACGTCTGGCGAATCCAGCGCTGCCAGTACGCACCATCCACCCACGCAAAGCCAACCTCCTTGCGACCAGAATTATTCATGTCTACCCGGATCGCCTTGGCTGCTCTCAACGCCCGCTGGTCGCCACGATCCTCGGCTTCCTCAATGCGCATCTGCTTGGAATCCCTCAACTTCTTACGTTCGAGCTGAAACTCCTGAATTTGTCGGTCCATCCATTCATTCGCGGCGCTCTTCATCTCCCGGAGTGATCCGGAAAAGGCCACCTTGTCAGCGTGGCTCAGAATGCCGAGCACAACAATCTTGCCGTTGAAGATTTGCCGGGCGTTGGCGGGAGTCAACTCGGGAACGAGCGGCAGCCAAACCGATCTCATCCAGTCCAAGACGCCGTTCTTATCGCGCATCTCGTCGGGTGTGATCGGGGGGAAGTAGGTGGGTCTGCCCTCGCGAGATACGAGAAGTCGCGGCCAAGTCGTAATCTTGAATCGCTTGTAGAGCTTGGGGTCATTTGTCTTGACAAGCTTGGCATGTCCAACGAGACTCAGGGGTATCCTCTCGAGGGCTCGGAAATCCTCGCTTGTGGTGGCATGGTCGTAAAAATAGACAAAGATGACGTCTTCCTTCTCTTCCAACGCTTGGAAGGATGTTGCGTTTACATCAGGAACCCCGCTTGCTAGATCGACAGCCTTCTCAGCAAACTGGACAAAGTCACCCAGTCCTCTCAAGCCATTGTAGTCAGCTCTTTCAGCCCCTTTGAAGAAAATGATGGTCGGGTATGAGTTTGCGCGGACATCCTTGCACAAGCGAGGTTCTTTGTCACAATTCACCTCGCCAATGTTGAGCTTTGTTCGCATCGTCTTGGCCAGCTGCTGCCACGTCGGTCCCATGGCCTGACAGTGATGGCACCAAGGTGCGTAGAACTTGATGAACCACGCATCCTGCGTCTGCGTCACCCGCTTCTGGAAAGTTTCGGCCGTCAAATCGATTGAGACGCCGTCCGTGTTTGGGGTAACTGCTGGCTGCTTCGGTTTTCGTTCCTTCTCCAGCTCTCCGGCCGTAGGGACCTTCCAGCCCTTTCCGAAGGCCTTGTCGGCGGCTTCCTCATCTGCCACCTTCTTGGCGCTCTCTGTGGTAGACTTCTTCTCAGTCTTATCGTCCGCAGAGGTATCGCCCGTTTTAGCCGGCGACTCTCCGGCAGATTTCGACGCATCGGGTGTAGGGAACTCCTTGGCACCGACCTCCGGCAGCTCAATCGCCTCGGGTCGAGAACCGGGCTTCTCATTGTCCAAGCCCTTCTCAATCATCTTGCTGACAAACTTCAAGCTTTTTGCGCCCAGAACCTCGTCAAATAGTTGCCCATTTTTGTAAAGCGAAGTCGTGGGAAAGGAGAGCACATTGTGCTCATTACAGAGGTCTGCGTGCATCGTGCAGTCCAGCGTGGCGAATCGGAAATCGTAGAATTTCTCGAAGCTTGAGCCATCTTTGGTATCGGAGGTGTAGTAAAATTCGTACAAAGTTTGATAAATCGGTGCAAAATACTTGCAGTGCCCACAGTATGGGCTTGGCTCAAGGTCAGCACACGCGAGAGAAATAAAACAGCAGAACCAGAACAGCGCGCATGGTGGTACCTGTAGTTCTTAACCAGAAGCCATTTGGTTTTGTTGACTTCGTCGTTCCAGTTTGTCGCCGTCAACTCGAGGAGCGGTGGAACTGTTTTGGAGTTGAAGACAGTAGACGCGGCAACGTCCTTATCGGCGTCTTCATCCCCCAGAGGCTCTGCTCTGGCCAGTGCTAATGCGCTGGCCAGAAGCGAAAAGACACTCAGTTTCATGAGTATCAAAGTTATTCTTCTTCTGTTTCGTGATGCCGCACCAGACACGAGGCGGTTTGCGGCGCGAAATGCGCAGGTGTTGGGTGAATGAGCGGACGAGATAAAATCCGAGAGCCAAATCGGGGGCTATGTGTTGAATCGAAAATGGCGTCGGTGGAGAGTGAAGAAATTATCTGAAGCTAGCAATGAAACTCGAAGAGGCGTGCATGAAAAGTATTGAGCTCAGATGATTGGTGCTTCTCATCTGGGCGAGATGAACAAAGATGCAGCGTTATGATGCAGTACCCAATCTGCCGCAGTTAGAAAAGAATGGCTGGCGGGGTAGAGTCGCTTCCAGGCGGAACCCAGAGCCACCGGGACGAAGTCGATGCCAAGATGAGGCTATTGCCAGGAGGAAGCCGTGACAAGGATGGAGCTGTTGCCCAGGATGACGATGATGGACCAAATATTAGTCGGGCACAACGTTCGGGAAAAGGAAGGGGTTCGTCACTTGTGCTGTCGCGAGCAGCGAGCTAGGGGGGGACGGGTTGGTCATTTTTGCTACCGAAGGAGGCTGTGGCGGGGCAAAGGCCTACTCCACCGCCACAACGCCACAAGCAATGCATCATCTCACGAGTCACGACTCACAAGTTACAACCTTCAATGTTTCATCTTTTAACCTCGTCTGTCTGGCAGTCCTTACCTGGAAATACTCTCATCCACCGCACGACCTGTACCATTGGCAGCTCTGCATTTTGTACAAGCACCAATGAGAGGGAACGCATAATCAAGTCTTACATCTGACCTGCGTGCTAAAGGAATGCAGCATCCTGAGAAATTCCCATCGGCGTCAAGACGTTTCACATCATCAGACTTCCTGCAATAGCGAACGATCAGCGTCAGCTTCAAATCCGGTGGACGTCATGGGCACACTCGGCAAGCGGCAACGGCTAGATGAAACCGAAGAGGATAAAGCGCTCAGCAGTCCTCTGCAGAAGAACAGACGCCTTGATGCTGGCCATGATCGGAAGTCTCCGTGGCAGTTGACTTGGATCAGGGACTTGCCAGACGAACTGAACAAAGATGCCGTGACTCTGCACGATATCCTAGGAGATGCACTCATCAGTGAATGCTGGGAATTCAATTTTCTTCATGACATTGACTTCTTGATGGATGCCTTTGACCCTGACACAAGACACGTTGTTGATGTTCATGTTGTGCATGGGTTCTGGAAGAGAGAAGATCCGCAAAGAATGGCGCTCTCGGTGAGTCCCCTTCGTTTTTTTTTTTTTTTGGCCTTTGGCTGCTTTTCTTGGCTTACTAGTGTGGCTCGTGTGTCTGACCTTGTATCATTACATGTGTACGTGAAGCTGGCTGCATCAGCTTATAACAATGTGAAGCTTCATGTTGCGCCCATGCCCGAGATGTTTGGCACTCATCATTCCAAGATGATGATCTTGTTCCGCCATGATGATACTGCCGAAGTCATCATCCACACGGCCAACATGACAGCCAAAGACTGGACAAACATGACCAATGCAGTCTGGAGATCGCCACGGTTACCGAGAGCAGCTGTGGGAAGTCACTTTGCGTCTTCCTACGAAGATCTAGCCATTGGAAGTGGGGACCGGTTCAAGGCCGATTTGTTGAGCTACCTGAGACGCTACGACAGTCGTGTGCTGACCTGTAAACCTCTTGTAGATAAGCTCAGTAAGTACGACTTTTCCGCTGTGAGAGCAGCATTCGTCGCTAGTGCGCCCGGCTTGCACGATGGTTATGATCTTTCACACACTCCTTTCGGCTGGTCTGCGATGAAGAGATATCTCAAGGCTGTACCATGTCAACCAGGGAGTGCAGAAGTTGTGGTACAAATCTCTTCCATTGCCACGCTGGGGGGGAAAGACAGCTGGCTTCAGGGCACACTCTTCGATACTCTCGCGTCTGGTCAGAGTAAGGATAGGCAACGACCAAGGTTCAAGATTGTGTTCCCAACAGCCGATGAAGTGCGAAGATCTATTGACGGATACGCGTCGGGCGGATCCATCCATTATATCGGATTCCAGTCTGCGCGGCAAGCGCCACAATTGAAGTACCTGCAACCAATCTTGTATCACTGGGCAAATGACTGCGACGATGGAGCTGGTACGTCTGCATTGGCCCATACCTTCCTCTCTTCTCGACTGATGGCATACTCGTCTAACGCTGGACGACAGCTCTGCCCTCCGGGATCGCCGTCCAGAACAGTGGAAGAAACAGAGCGGCTCCGCATATCAAGACTTTCATACGGTACAACGAAAACCAGACGCTGGACTGGGCCCTGCTGACATCTGCAAACCTTTCTAAGCAAGCATGGGGCGGACCGGCAGCACCTACGGGGCAAGTGAGGATCGCATCGTGGGAGGTGGGCGTCTTGATCTGGCCAGAGCTTCTCCAACCAGGCGCCCCGTCTATGGTAGGAACGTTCCAATCTGATAGCCCGGGCCCATTGGACCCTGCAGCCGAGCCGAATGCAGTGCCGGTAGCAGTACGGATTCCGTACAGTCTACCCTTGCAACAGTACGGCACAGGAGAAGTCCCTTGGGTTGCTTCGATGGCGCATAGCGAACCGGATTGCCACGGTCAGGTATGGACCATTTAAGCATGCGAAGGTAGGTATGTTGCGGAGTTTTCGTGAGTCAGTATGTACAACATAGAACTCAATGTAGAAACACGACATGAGTTGTAGAGTCGAAGTGGGCGTGACGCGTCTGTGAGGTGACACACTGACACGCGGGGAAGAGCTCCGATGAACTAATTCCCGACAAAGACTTCGCGTCGCGTTGATTGCACGAATTGATGAAAGCAAGGGAGCTTTTGATTGGTGCAGCAGGACAGGACCCATGACGATGCCACTTTAAGCTGCATGCACAGACCATAGGTACATACATATATCTTTATCAATCATCCGCACATCCGCACATCCGTACACCGCTCGCTCTGCATACGTCATAGCGTCGAGTGAATGATTCAACCATGGGCGGTTCAGCGTACGCAACAGATCTCTCGAGTCTCGACAGCACGACGTGCAGGTAGGTACAGATGCAATGCCTAGCATCGCGGAGATTGAGACCCAGCCCGCCTTCAGGCTTCAACGTGCCAGAACTTAGAAGACGATAATAATCACGCATCATGCCGACCCTTACAAACCCGGAAACGTAAATTTATTACGGCACCGCCTTTTGGCCTTTTGCCTTTTATCTTTTGCCTTTCGCTCCTTGCTCGGAGACATGGTCCGGCTTAGGTGGCGCGGGTCGCGGCTGATGGGCGGAGCCAACCAACAAGTTCTGCACTTCATCACAACGCCATCCATGGCTGGTCCCGTGGCCGCAAATTTTTTTGGTGCTAAAGTTCGTGAATCCTTTTTTTGCTTCTTTCTTCGTCTTGCCATGTTCACAGAATGCAGTATTCGTCTTCTCATCTGCGACATGTCAAGCGACACCCTGCCGCCTCGGAGAGAACAGCATCGATCTTGTTTTGGTGACAACCTCCAGGAGTCCAGACTCCAGACTCCAGAGTCCACGAACCCACATCGAAGGTCTTTTCCCCCCTGTTCGGCGCCACTCGCCTGACTCGTTGGTGGACGACTCGCCGCGCCGTCGGTGACTTGTTTGGCAGGGACTTGACGGGACTATAAATCCGATTCCAGCTCATACATATTCTACGCGAACGGTGCGGGTCCCGAGGTTTTTCGTCTTGCTTGGTTGCTGTCATTGGGCACCGCTTGTCAAAAAGTCCGCATCTTCGTACGGAGTAGCGTGCCGGCGTTTGTGAGGGAGCCCCTTTTGCTCTTCTCTCACTCCGTCCTTATTTTATTACTTCTCCTGCTTCCTATCGACTTGCTCGTTGGCATCATCCAGCGGTTGGCAACATCACAGCCCGCCGCGGTGCAGCCATTGTCTTGAACGCCCCTCGCCGTCCTTTTCGGTCCGGTCTCCCAATCAGCTTCCTGACCTACTCGGAAGTCCGCGGCTCATCAACACCTCGACAACTACACCGTTCCGGGTGCGTAACTGTGGGCGTACCGTGTGCGACATGGTGGGTGCGAGGCCGGTCATCGGCTCGCCGAGCGGCCGTGGTCGGGATCTCGTGTCGGCGTCGGTGCAGCAGCAATACCTGGCGTGCTCGCCGCTGGCTGAGCGTTTCCTTGCCGAAGACATAGCAGCATGTCCCGACGAGGACCGTGATATTGTCCGAGCCGAAGAAGGCCATGATGACGACCATGCGGAGCATCCCGGCAACCCCATGTGTCGTCGGCCCAGCGGCGTTGCGTACGGCGGCTCGCGGCCGGTCTTCAACGACGCACAGCCTCTCGTCAACGAACCGATGCCGATGCCGACGCCGCCGCGGGAACAGAAGCAGGTTCGTCGCGCCAGGAGCCTGCTGCGAGACATTGACTCCCCAACGCCGAAACAAACCAAGCCGCCGCGGAAGCGTAGCCTGGCGGCCCGTATGGTCCGCCGGATGTTCAACGTGAAGAAGCCGCGTTCCGGTCCTGATGCCAGGGCTCCTACGAAGGCACCGGCCGCGCGAATCGCCCCGACAGAAACAGCCCCTTTGCTGGTCAACGCAGACCTCGATAACCGGTCCGACACCAGCTCTGAACCGGACGTGGACTCGGGTTCAACTTCAGGCTTTGGTCCAGCTGCAGGCTCGGGCAACGACGACGACGACGACGAGCAGCCATGGACGCAGCAGTGGGAACAACCGTGGGAGCAGCCGGTCCCCTCACGCCATGTCCCTGCCTCGTGGCAGCGCGAGACCCGGACGATCATCTCATACTCGATGCCCCTCATCGTCACCTTCTTCCTGCAGTACTCCATCAACGTGGCCAGTGTCTTCGCCGTCGGCCGTATCGGCAAGGTGGAATTGGGCGCCGTGTCCC
The DNA here is from genome assembly GCA_004016085.1 of Claviceps quebecensis. Lineage (NCBI taxonomy): Eukaryota > Fungi > Ascomycota > Sordariomycetes > Hypocreales > Clavicipitaceae > Claviceps > Claviceps quebecensis. The sequence goes on from QEQW01000272.1 coordinate 23,014, forward strand.
TCGCCAACATGTCGCAAGCCATCAGCTGTCTGGCCCCCTTCCAGGGCCTCGCCACCAGCCTCGACACACTCTGCGCGCAGGCTTATGGTTCAGGACACAAACATCTCGTGGGACTGCAGTGCCAGCGCATGGCCTGCTTCTTGCTGTGCCTATCGGTGCCTGTTGCCGTTTTGTGGCTCTTTGCCGAGAGCATTCTGATTCACGTGGTGCCCGACGCCGAGACCGCCCGCCTGGCCGCTCTGTACCTGCGCGTCATGATCTTCAGTATCCCGGGTCTCGTGCTTTTCGAGGTTGGGAAGCGCTTCACCCAGGCCCAGGGTCTGTTCCGCGCCACTACCTACGTGCTCATCGTCGCGGCCCCCGTTAACATCTTCATCAACTGGCTCCTGGTATGGAAGCTAGGCTGGGGCTTTATCGGCGCCCCCATTGCCGTCGCCATAACCGAGACTCTGCTGCCGATTCTGCTCTTTCTCTACGTTGTCTTTATCGACGGTAGGCAGTGCTGGGGAGGCTTCAGTCGTAGAGCCCTGTCCAACTGGTGGGTCATGATCCGTCTAGCATTGCCGGGCATGATCATGGTCGAGGCAGAGTGGCTGGCCTTTGAGATTATGACCTTGCTCGCGGGTCGCTTTGGTACCGAGTATCTCGCTGCGCAGAGCGTGCTGGTTACCTTGTCGTCCATCTCGTACCAGATTCCGTTTCCCATGTCCATTGCTGCGTCTACGCGTGTGGCCAATCTAATGGGCGCGGGGCTGGTTGATGCGGCCAAGATTACGGGTAAAGTGGTACGTACAGCTATTCGATTCTTAGCATTACCCACCCCCTTAACTTTATAAGTCAGATCATCCGCTAACTCATAAACCTCTTATTAGACCTTCGTCGCCGCCCTCCTCATCGGCCTCCTCAACCTCACCGTCTTCTCCGCCCTGCGCTTCCACCTCCCCCTCCTCTTCACCAACGACCCTGGTGTCATCCAGGCCGTTGCGCGCGTTCTGCCCGTCGTGGCTGTCATGCAGGTCTTTGACGGGCTGGGCGCCGGCGCACACGGCCTTCTCCGCGGTATTGGCAAGCAGTCCATCGGAGGGCCCGCTAATCTGATTTCGTATTACGTGATTTCGCTGCCCGTGTCGCTGGCTCTTGCGTTTGGGCTAGACTGGAAGCTCGAGGGGCTGTGGGCGGGTGTCACGGTTGGATTGATCATGTAAGGGCTTTTTCTTTTATATTTCCCGGCTCTTCCTCTTGTTCCTTTCTCCTGTCGCACTTTTTTTTCACCATCTTCACTCTGCGGGTGTATGTGGGTTACTTGTGCTGTGACCCTCCATTCCATCCGCCACCTCCCCCCTCCCAAACGAAGCAAGATCTCAAAAGAATGCCTCAAAAGGGTAATCTTGAAGAAAGAACAACGTATTAATTCTTCTCACAGCGTCTCCATCATTGAATACACCTACCTCCTCAAAACAGACTGGCACAAAGCCGCCCTCGAAGCCGAAGCCCGCAACGCAGCTGGTTAACGATCCGCATTCTTGCTGTGACGACGAAAAGAAAGACGACTCTATGATGCTGCACCTGACTGACACGCATGCACGAACACTTTTTTTTTCTTTTTTTTGGCTTTTTGCTTCTTTTAGCATTTGCTCTTTAGCAGCATCGCGACGGGGAAATTAGATTATACCATACTAGGCATTGTTCTCAGGGGCTCCTCTTTTGGACTTCTTGTTTGTGTGTATAGTATTATGTCGAAGTTTGGAAAATTTCTGGATATGGAGAGTAGAGGGGTAAAAGTAATGAGGAGAGCTCGCGTGGTGTTTTGCGCGGGTTATGTGTGTTATCATGTATGTAGTATGTATGTGCTTATATATGTAGTATGTATGTGCTTATGTATGTATGTATGTATGCTCTTGGAGGGGGGGGGGGGGGGGGGTTGATCTGGCATGGAAGGGATTTGCAGTCTGTGGATGTTTGGTGCTGCTTTATCTTTTGTATGCCTGGCTGTGATGTTGTAGCGGATGAGGATTCAATGACACTTCAGTTGGAATCTACTCTTACCGTAAACGTAAACGCTCCTTTGTTTTTGTGATACCAATCTTGGACTTGAGCTTACAGTCCAATAGCAGTACTTACTCGCGGTAATGTTCATCATCAGACAGTATCGCCCGCCCGGCTGGCTGGGCGGTGGAGGTTTCGGCAACCTGGACGTAAATCATATTGGCACACAAGTTGAAGCGTTTATAGCATTGACCACGGGAAAACGAAATCTCTCTGGTCTTCTTCATCACACGCATGGAAGACCAGTCGAGAATCAAGCCAGAACACGTCGTCTTCACTTGCTCTAGTGCTAGCCACAGCCACAATCACAATACTTGGTCTCGCCAGCCGACTATTCAGAAGACAGATAGAGATAGAGGGCTTCACTGTTCATTGAAAAGACTCCTCTGAACCTTAATTGGCAGGTCCATCAACAGAACATTCCCGGGCTTATCCGTCAACCAAACATACCTACTGACTTTTCCCCTGTCAGCACCGAACCCCCTCGCTTCGGTTTCACTTTTCTCATAAGAGAATCACACACCTTCTGCTCCCTTTCCAACGTTCCGTGCCTCAGCCGGTGACTAGCGACATCCTCTGCTGTTGCCGCGCAAATAAGCATCCGCACCACGGCGCCGAGCTTGATAGTTATGCGCAGCCAATGCTCCTTCTTCAACGTCTTCCGACTTGCTCGCTAGGGAAAGCAAGATATGCCATCTCCTCTTCCTTCATCCAGGGGCGCCAGAGACGCCACCGTGGTCCATTACGGGAGCTCCGTGTCAACAAGGCTGAAGATTGAGACAACAATCGCACTCTTTCTTACTGAATCGTGTCAGAAAGGTGTGTCTTTCAAAAAAAAAAGTCTCGGTTCTTCTCGACGTGTCCTGCTACTGTCGCGGAAGAAAAGCATTCGTGCCGCGATGCCGAAATTGGTAGTCATGCGCCGCCCAATCCTTTCCCTCATCATTTCAGCGCGATATGACTTCGTCGTGAGAACCAAAAATGTTCCACCTTCTCTTCTTTCGTCTTCAGGGGCCGGCGCGATCTGACAAAGCAGCCTTTGTTCATCAGGTTGACGTTTAGGCACCAATTGCAGTCTTTGTTGCTAAAATACATCAGAAGGCCATGTGCCTTTCTGTGAGCCTCATTCGCTTTGAAACCGGCGACTGTTTCTATTCAAGATTAGATACTGCCGTTGTGGCTGTCTAGTCCACCTGGAGCCTCACGCCTTGTTTCGTCAGACGCACCCTGCTGGACATTGAGGAGATTTTCACAAGGCATGGTCTTTCATTGATCAGACGGTGCTGCCATTTCGATCGGACGCGGAACGACGCTGGGGGCACATCATTGAGGTCATTTTGTGGCCTTGTTGGTGGCATGCGCTGCACGTAGGAGGTGCCCTCGGCAGATCAAGAATCCCAAATCCCTCGACTGCACTTGGGGTCTGTAGTGTGCCTGAAACTAGGCCATTTGTCTGTTGATCGGCAGGGTCGATACGAGTTTGAGGCTCTTGAAAAAGTCGTTGAGTAGATACCGCCGTCGAAAGTACCGAGAGTGCGTTTGGAAAGCATACATCAACTGCGCTCACGCAGGCGGGACAGCCGTCTGTGCGAACAACACAAGGGGGCGGAATACCGTGGTATTCGGATATACTCTTTACTTGGTCTAGTGCCCAGGCAAAGTCCTCTGTTGCATCGCCGCGAAGAAGGGCAAAGGCAACACAAAATGAACGGCTCCACGTATCTGTGCCTATAATTTCGAAAAGCGGCTTGTTGAATTTATTCTTTTGACCGGTGCAATCTAATGTGAGCTGCTGCGGATACTCCTTAAGATATCGGATAGAGTCTGGATGGTAAAATAACGCAGACTGCAGCGTGTCTCGGGCATCAATCTCCACTCGAGTCCAGAAGCCTTTTGAATAAATCTGTTGGATCAGAGGGTTCAACGGTGGTGGGCACCGGGTGGCTCGTCGACCTTTGGCCGCTGCTTTGGAGGCCGTATTTTGCCTCACCCAAGCCCGGATGTTCTTGAGGGGGACTTCAGCTTCCCAAAAGCTGTTTCTCGAAGCTTGTTCTTCCGGTTCGAGGTACCCATTCGTTGAATAAGGCGTAGGAAGCCTGCTTGGAGCATGATTATGAAACGCACAGGCTGGATCAGGTCTGTGGCGAAGGGCCCAGCCACCCTCGTTGGGAAGCTGCTTGGCATTGATCGAAAAGGGGCATCCGCATCGACGGGATGATGTCTGCTGAATGCGCTGTGAAACTTTTGGGAAGCCGCTCCGAACACAGGCATAGGTGATGAGGATCCGGCCTGATTTCTCGCGCGTGGACCGACCGACAGTAAAGTTGTAGCCTCGATCGTGTGACCAGGCATTGATGGCATCGATAAGAGCGTCTTTCGTTGCATAGATTGCCTCGGGCGGCAAGGCGTCGGGCGGAAACTCAGCCATGGAAAGGTCGACAGAAATGAAGACAATTCTCAGAATTGTTCAAATGGTAAGAGGTAGAAAAGATCTCATAAGCTGCATGAGCCTGGACAGCGCGCGAGTCGCGCGACGCGGTTTGTCACCGCTGCGTTATCACGTGGGTTCCGTCTTGGAAACGTAAATGTGGAAAGGAAAAGCGGAGCGCACCCACTGATGAGACTCAAGACTCGAGGCTCGAGAGTCACCGGCGAGCTCTTTCTTCACTTTGTATCTATGTTGATCGTGTAGCCTACCTATAAATCATTGTTCACTCCTTTGCCCTTGTGGCGAATACATACGCACAAAGCTCATACCTAGATCTTCCCACAACCAGTCTTCCAACCCGTCTCCAGCCCACCACCAGACCTAACCACGGCACTCCTCTCGAGAGCCTTATATCATCTCTCTCGTCCCTTGTAATCAGGAGAAAGGAAGCAAACCGAGAACAAATAAACAAGATCCTAAACTCCATATCCTACCATTTTTGTTCTAAGAAGGGGATGAAATGAAAACCTGTAACCCCCTTGGGGGCAGCACGTCCGTAATCCTCTCCTCCTATTCTCAACATCAACATCTCCTCATCCATCTCCTTCCCCATCTTCGCCTATCCTACACCTCCTTCTATTCCTGCACCTTTTCCTTCATCTTGAACACACCCAGATCTATTGCAGCATAGAATGCTTCCGTATCCCCTTTGGACCAAGCTCACTGCGCAAAACCATTAGCCACTGCACGCAAGAACATAGTCCCTACAGGGAAAGAAGGACGGGGAGAAACATACTTATAATCAACCCTACTCAAACTCATCAATCTCTGCGCCTCCACGCCCTGAGTATCCAGCCCACCATGCAAACTAAACGCAATCCTCGCCGCAACCTGCGCCCCCAAAAACATGGCCTCCTCAAACCCATTCTTCGTCCACTCACTCAAATACGTCGGCAGCACAGCCGTCTTGATACTCGTTGGCGTCTGACTATGGAAATGATATGTAGCAGCCGGCCCCGCAGCCTCCGATCCTGCCGCTGGAGTCGTACTGTTATTCGCTCCGGCTGCTGCTCCTGGACCCCCTACGCCGAGGGTACTAGCCGTAGTAGCAGCCTGCAGAAGGGGATTCACCCCGCTGGTGTGTCCTCCCCCTACACCTCCGACTCCGCCATTGAAAGATCCAGTGGGCGTCTGCGCGCCCGTTCCCGTAGGAGTCGCCACATTAGAAGGCAATTCCGACGTAAACATGGTAGCTGTAGACGGCGAAACAAGATGCCTCGCCTGTAGGGTCTGCAGGATGTTTTCTTTCAGGCCCCGTAGGCGGGATCCGTTGCCGACGAAGACGAGGTTATCCCAGCAGGGGGGCCGCATGTACATGTCGTCGATGCCCTGGATGGTGTGGTAGATGGCTGTGACGATGCGGTCGATTTCGTGGCGGTCTGCAAAGGTGAAGCGTTCGAGGCCGATTTCAATGTCGCGGCGGACGCGTTTGGGTCGGTATTCGGGGGTGGTGGTGGAGGCTGCATTGTCTGAGCTGGAAGTTTCTGTGGCGGCGGCGGCGGCGGCTGCTGCTGCTGCTTCGTCTTCGTCTTCTTGTCCCGTGGTGGTGGTAGTGGTGGCGGCATCAGGCACCGTGTCGTCCTGGTTCAAGGCCGCACTGCTATTTTGTGACGTCTCAGGCGCAACGAGCTCCTGAATGACCTCCTCGTAGGTAAACGTAGTCACCTTTCTCTTTGAGTTGGGTAGCCGGACAGGCCTGGCGGACGAAGCTGCCTCGGCGTCCTGCTGCGCCTTGAGTTTCCGTCCCGCCTTCTTCTTCTCTTTTTCTTTTTCCTCTTCCTTGCGGGCCAGGAACTCCTTGGTCTGTCCGCTCGTCACAATAGCCGCAACGTCCAACACGCCATCGTCCACGCGAACGGGCGTAGCCGAGGTCGTCGTCGAATCACCGTTGCTATCGCCGGCACCATCAACGGGTTCCTCGATGAGCTCAGTCGCCAGCGCGGGCTCGGCAACGGACCCAGGCGTGCTTTCTGCCGCCGCCGCTGCTGCTAGGACAGTCTCCCTGGGAAGCTCAACGAGGTCCTCCGCCCCAGCCGCATAGGGAAGAACCTCACAAATGGGGCTCTTCTTGAGCTTCTCCGCCATATCATATGTAAAGTTCTTCGCGCCGAGCAACTTCTGCAACCGCCGCGTAAAGATCTCCCCCCCACTGATCTGCTTCTCACTACCGGATGAGCCTAAATCAATCTGGTTGACCACTCTGCCGTCATGAATCGCCGTCACGTCCACCTTTTCGTAGCCGATATCAATGACCGTCATATTGGGCCACTTGAGGCCATACTGCGTCGCGAGCCCGCTATGAATCATGCATAGTGCCGGTGTGCGCGTTTTTTCAAAGACGTATTGCGCAATCGCTTCGCAGTCCGGCCGTGTCCACTGCGGGGAAGCCATCAACATGATGGGCGTGTTGTGGTACGTCGTCGTGAGTAAGCTGTGGACGTGTTCCAGAAAGGCCAGAAAGGCATCCATGCGTACGATCCTACCGCCTCGAATCGGCCACACGGCGCCTTCGTCCCCATCTACATCCTCTATCCACTCCTCGGTTTCGACGCCATCCACCACTTTTGTTCGCTTGAAGGTGTAATACGGTCGCCATTCGTTCCCGTCTCGGAACATTCTCGTTGGGATTCTGTGTGTTGGAGGCGTTAGCTCCGTGCAGCCTAGTTGAGCCATGGTCGTCTTGCTCCCGGGGCAGATGATGAGGATTTGCTCCTCGCGCCATTTTGCCGCGGCACTCGACATGCTGGGCGTCTTTGGAGGTCAAAACGAAAAGGTCTCTTCCTGTGAATGTCGCTTCTGCTGCAGGCTGCTTCGCTTCAAGGGCGTCGTCTTGGCCTACGGGGGCGGGCACAGGAGACGGAGTTGAGGTTGAATTCACGTGGCGCGCTTGTTGCCTGTCGCGAAACGATCGGATGGGACTCATGGGAGCAGCCGCTGGCGACAAGGCTGAGACGCGCCAAGGTGGGCGGCTTGTACCGTGTACGCGCTTGCTTGAGTGGCTGGAAAGCCTTCATCAGTGGAGACTCGGAGACCACTTCACCAAGTTCTCAACTTGGACTTTGTAACAACGTCCCGAATCAACAAAATGAACTCATTGTGGGGTCAAAAGCAATCGGCGTCTCGTCGAGTCGTCGACTCGTCGCATGACTCTGAACGGAATCCACTATGGTAAGTAATCAGGTCCTCTCGTCGTCCTCTCACAAGACGGTCACCGGCTCAAAGAGAGACGCCGTAACAGACGCCGTTCATGACGATGATTTTGAGCATTATCTTCCGACAATGCTCAATGACGATACGTTCTTGGTCAATTGGCGCACGGGAACGCGCGGCTAGAATCGTGTAATAATGCCTCGATGAGCTTGAGGTAGTCTCTCTGGACTGGCCGCCGTATACCTACTGACCTTGATCCTATCAAGAAACCTCTGATCACGAGTCAAAAAAGCAAACTTTGGACGCGATCCGAATATAGCATACATCATACATGACCAAGTTTCAAGCTAACAAGAATTCCATTGAGGGGGTGAAGTTTGAACACACAAACCCGATTGAGCACGTTTGGAAGGCTCTCAAGCTGAGTTACTGAAAAGATTCCCGGACTTCAACGAGCTTAAGAACAACGAGCTACATCGGGCAAAATTGATTAAGTGTATCGAAATCGCATGGGAAGCAATCCCACAAAGCACAATCACGAGCCTCATTGGAGCCTCATTGACTCGTACAGTGTTTAAGTCCGGGAAACTTTTCAGTAACTCAAGCTTGAGAGCCTTCCAAACGTGCTCAATCGGGTTCAAGTCCGGCGAATGCGGCGGCCAATCCATCCACTGCACCATATTATCAAGCAGCCACTCAGGCGTGCCGCCAAAGTTATGAATAGGGGCGTTGTCTTGTTGAAACTGCCTCGTTCCATCGTGAATTGGAATAAGGCCTTTCGACAAAGCTTTCTGATAACTCTTGGCTGTGTGTCCTCTCCCTTTGGACGTGTTACATATGTAACAACGATAGCTTGGTCCCGAATCAACGACATGAACTCATTCTAGGGTCAAAAGCAATCGGCGTCTCAAATATGACAGAAAAAAAGCTTACCCGTCGCAGTCGCATGTCTTTGAACGAAATTCAATACGGTAATCAGGTCCTTCTCGTCGTCCTGTCATGAGACGATCCCCGGCTCAAAAAGAGGCGGCGTAACAGGCGCCGTTTGACGTGATTATTTGAGAAACGTCCGACTATGCTCGTTGACGATACGATCTCGAATTCTTCACGCACGATAACGCACCTGTTCACATGGACAGAATCATAGAAAATGGCCTCGATGAGCTTGGGGTCATCCCTCCGGACTGGCCGCCGCATAGACCTGACTTTGATAATGCATCAGACAGCGAATCTTTGAACGCGATCAGAATACACATAGCATACACGACGATGTTCCAAACCTCTTTAGAGTATCTTGCAGAAGTCGCGATGGATATGTGCGACGGCATCGAAAATAAAGCTCGTACATGAACCCAAATGTGGTGATTCTATTCTTCTTGGCCAAGGAGCTGTACCAGTCACTCGGCGAAAGCAGTATGATTTTCCCCCTCCCCATTTGAAAAACATCTAATTTCACTTCCGGACAGCTCACAGACAACAAACACTCCAGCAAGGCGATTGTTCCTCTCTTTCAGTCCAATCAAGCCACCACCAATACACGACTCAGGAAGTTCAGGACTGGTGACTCATTGCTCGAATTCATCCTGTTTCTCCCAACAGAAGGTAAGAATCAAAAAGATGGTTGGCTCTGAGATTCTTGAGGATGTGTCACGTGTGTTGAGTCTATATGTGCTTACTTTGTTGATTCAACGCTGCAAAAAGTCTAGCTAATATACGAATTGATTCAAACCTGAGGGACCAGACAGCAGAAGGGTAAATACTCCGAAGACTACACGGCCACAAGCCATGAGAATAAATCACAAGTTCTTGGCATAAACCCTGGCTCTCGCACTTGTGGCTAGTGAAGGCGTTCCAGAGCTCGTTCACGACCTTATGACTTCCACTGCGAGGGTGAAAACTCGTGCAAACACACACATGTAACATTTTCATGGGCTGTATAACCCTGTGTTCACGTAACTTCGCGAGAATCGTGCTCTCCAAGCATCCCAACATAGTAGCAGGCCTCCACACCTTGCATGTCTCGGTGCAGCACGTATCGTCGGTCTTGCCAGCGTGGCGTTGAACTCGCATGCGACATGGTAGCACGTTGCTGACTTGCGAACAGTAAACCGAGCGAAAACAGCATGGGCCAGTACACGTTCATGGTCAAAAACCGTCAGCATTCGCAGGGAGGCAAACCGTTCGTACGTCTTTGAGAATGGTCGAACAACTAACAGACGTTTCTGACGAACACTCTTGGCGAACACTCCTGAATGAACAATGTTGGATGAAAGTTGAGGGGTATATAAAGTCAGTAGAATGGCCTTCATCTCATGCATCAAACTCGCTACAACATCCCGCTCGCAAAACAGTATTCAGCTCTTCTTGCAAGATTTCTTCACTCTTGAACATAGATTTTTGCTACTCACAGGCGCTCTCCCAACATGGACTCTGAAGATACGCCTCACCAGGTGGCGGCTGGTATCGAGGGGAACTTGATACACCCGATACCGCCCCCTGCCCGTCCGGATTTCCCTACTCCAGTCCTATCGAACCCAATCACTTACGATAGGTCTATAACGGACTTTCAGATTACTCGCCACACTCAGAGCCAAAGCCGTCCAAATTTTCGAATTGTGACCGGCGATCCAGTCAAGGTTGCTCTCTCTAATGCTGCTGCCGACAGCATGAAGAGTATTGCCATTGGCGGCCCGAGAATCCGGGTTCCGTTCATCTGCGCGGTCAGCCGCAACGGGCCTGGCTCTCGTCGCCATGTGCGTCCAACTTACGAGGAAGATTTTTATCACCGAAGCAATCTTTTCGATACGCTCATCCAGCCGAGGCTAATGAACGCTCTGGCAATGCCACATTATCCGATTTCTGACACTGCCGTCATATTCTCCGACAGTGTTGCGGTCTATTACGGTCCTCGGGAGGACAATTACGAAAAGCTGGACCCGACACCCAACTTGCCTGTTGTCTTGGTGTCTCCTGTACTAAGACCCCATGGGAAGAGAAACGGCTCCTTATATTTATACGAAAAGGATAAATTCGCTATGGAAGCAAAGATCCGTGGCGCACTTCGCGTCTGCCTCTA
>QEQW01000273.1:0-33627 GCA_004016085.1 Claviceps quebecensis
CCGAAGGCGAAGAGACAGAAGAGAAGAGTTTCACTTGCGCCCTTTGCCAGGGAAAGACTGACTATAGGAATCGTGGCGTCGACGATTTTCCGTTCTTGTATGCGCAAAGTCTTCAGCTTGGGAAGAAAAGGGATGGATAGCGGGCCGGATTGCCAATCTACTGTAACCCCTGTTGAAGTCGAGATGCTCTAGAGAGCTGGAAGCATTTTGGAGGAACGAACAAGGGAATCCCCAAGAACCGCTCCTTCGCTGTCATGCATAGATCTGTCTATGCCCGCGTCGAGGGAGAAGTGCCTAAGCCGGTTCCATATCGTCCCATTCGAAGGAAATACTATTGTACTTGATAGTTGTCCAATCGCCAAATGTTCCAGACTGGGTGATGCTTCGAGCAGCACCGTCAGCATTGTTTGAGTGACCTTCATGAAAAGCGGTATCACGATCTTCCTGGCACCTCCATCTCCTGCCCAAGACAGCATTGTTTTTAAATTCTTCGAGGCTTGACAATCGCGTCCTGAACCTTCTCTCTTCTCTTAAATTCCATGTCCCTCCATAAATGGGCATGTACGGGGCTGGGTGAGTGTGCGTTCCCAGTGCTTTGAAAGTTGAAACACCCAAAGTTCCAACAGAGACTATACAGTGCATGACATTAGGCGGAACGGGTTGACTACGCGTCGGCGCTCGATAAGACAAAGAGGCAAGGGAAAGTCAACGCACACAGTCTCCTCAAATTCGAGGTATTGGAAGTGGAAGATATGCGTGACAAATCTCGACGGGCAGGCATAACGGATCTTGTCTGAAGAAATGCTGGCTCAGGGGCTCGCGTGAATCGTCAAGTTGCTAAAAACCTCGGCTTGCTTAAGGACTACGAGTCACAATCACTTGGGTCGAAGATCACGCCGTCTTACCTGTAGCTTAGGCGACGAATCCACGGTAGGTAGTCTCCTTGTTCGCCTCAATTCCAGCCGTGTAAGAGTTTCCAGGCATACTCGGCATTCTTTTGAAGCTGGGCAATCTTTCCCATACGAAGGTATCCCTCTATTCGAGAATGGTTAGTGAACACTGAAGGCGGAACAGGCCTCACGTAGCGCACATTTCCTTACGTCGGGAAGTTGAGGAGCCAGTTCAACAATCCATTCGGCATCCTTCATTGCGTGCCCGAGTTTATGCAAGTCCTCGTACGTTGCAGCGCGGGAATCCAAGGCCTCAATATGATGCACGTTGTCGCACATGCTGAATATCCTGCCAACGTCGCAATGACAGGTATAAGTACATTGCTTCTCTGAAAATAGAGCCTCCTTGGGCTGCGACCTTCTCCAAGTCTTTGCAGATGCATCTGTCTCGTTTGAGCCCTTTTGGAGCAGGGGTACATTCTCATTGCCTAGGTAGTAGGTATTCGTCAATGATTGAGAATGCCAGACAAGTGCTTCTTCAGATATGCTCGAGCGCTGCTACGACTACTCACGCTGGTGAATAGTGCGAGCGCACGATAGTACTGCTAAGTTCTTGGTCTTGTGTTGCTTTTATTAGCCGCCTTCACTTTGCAACCAGACTCCATCAGCTCAGCCATCGAGCGCTCCATTTTCGAAACACGGGATGGACACATGATGTGTTGGGAAGATGGCGAGGGCCCGTAGATGGAACGTATCGTACGTGGAGGTTCTTTAGGTACTCCGTATGCTGATCGCGAACATCGCTTCCTTGAGGGTTGAGTTGAAGTTCTTAGTCGAGCATTCCCGCGGGCTTTTTTGTGGGGGTTGAGTCTTTTGGTTCCTGATTTGCTATACTGTACCTCTGTGACTCGTGAGTGACGCCATTCACTTAGCGCCTCTGGAGTCTGGAGTCTGGACCACGAATGTGCGGAGCCGCGAGCGTAACCTTTCTAATTCTATGTACCAGATACCTAGGTATGTACCTGCCTCCTTACAATTTAGTTATGCACAACAGACGTCAACACAGTCACCAACACTCCATCGAAATTCATATACAACAATGTATTCCTTCATTCTATGTAGATGTGATGCTCATCAAGGGGTATATAGGAGACGCATCATACTCGCGTGCCACGGGGACCAAACCAGAAGTCCCCGCCCACACAACTTTGGTAGATAATCTCCCAATCGAATCAATCGACTCGGACATGGTGTATGCAAATCGTGTTCTTCCCAGAACAAAAAAATTGAAAAAGCACAGTCGCAACGTTTCCCGAAACGTTGTGCAGTAGAAGCATAGTTAAAAAAAAAAGGAAAAAAAAAAAAACCAAGCTCATAAAAAGATATCCAACGCCCATAACAGTGAGTTTGCTTTCGTTGTACTCCCGCGTTTCCATACCAGAAACGAATCATGGCTCGTCAAAAGATAAATTCCGAGTTTGTAGCCAGCTGTGGTGCCCCGGAAAACAGAGAAGAAGAAAAAAAAATGAAAAAATAAAGCAACAAAGAGAGGACGAATGCGCAGAATTCTCTTAAAATACTTTTTAAACGACGATGGAGGTGTCCGGGTCAACTATGGCGGCCTCCGCAGCGGCCTGCTCGAGACCCTGCTTGAGCGACTTGGAGACCTTCTTGCGCATCTCGCGCTGGATACCATGGTTCACAGCATCCAGGACATTGTTGACGATAATGCGGGGCTTGTACGCCGGTTCCGTGCCATCCTGGTATACACCCGTCTTGACGAGAATGCTATACCAGTCGTTCTCGGCAGTCTTGTTGACGGCGTTGGTGCCGCGAATGTCACTCTCGGGCGTATCACCCACAAAGTATACCGTGTTGGGAGCTTCTGAGATGCCGTGCTCAGCATGGCGCCACTGCTTCATGAGGCGAGAGGCAAACTGGAAGGTAGGCACTTGGGGCTTGCCAAAGGCGTGGGTGTTGAGCTTGCCCTTGCCCTTGGTCAGGTCGTGGAAGGTGACTTCGAACATGCGGCGCAGGGCACCCATGCCGAGACGGACGTGCTCGTGGGCGGCTGACCAGACGACGTCGTTGTGGGAGAAGTAGACGGGAGGGCCCTCGTCAAAGGTTTCGCTGCGGGTGGCTAGGCGGCCGCCCTTGGACATGGCGAGGTCGAGCATGATTTGGATGTCGCCGGCCCAGTCGCGGGAGTCGGCAAAGACGAAGACAGCGTCAATGGTCACCTCGTCGAAGTCGCGGACCCGTGAGTTGGCGTGCTCCTCGGGGGTGAGCTTGCGGAAGGGCGTTGTGGCAGCGTCGTGCTTGATGATGTCGCCGGGGGTGACGACGTCCTTGAAACCGTACCCCTCGGCTACCTCACGGCATTTTTCTCCCTCGCCGCCAATGACCAGCACGGTGCCGTAGATCTCGGCCATTTCTCTCATGGGGGTGTGGCCGCAGATAAATTGGCCGGGCTTGATGTCTTGCAGAAGTTGTTGCGACAGATCGCGGCAGCGTTCTTCTTCTGTCTTGCCGCCACCGTTGGTGAGGAAGATGTGAGGTCTGTGTGAAACATTAGCAAACAAGGTCTAGCACTCAACTAGCTGGTCTAGCCTTGAGGAGTGCGCACTTACACATGGATGCCATATTCGTTCTCTCCATTGAGCACTCTCATGGCCTGGATAGCTTCGGGAATGGCTTTCCCACCGCGGACGAGCACGCCATCAATGTCAAAGGCGAAGACAAAGGTATCCGCAACCGATGAAGGGGACAGTGGTGATGATGAGGGTGTGTCGAGGCTGGCGATGCTGGCGCTGGAGCTGCCTGATCCGAGTTCAGGAGAGCCGGGCATACTTGATGCCGGGGACATCTGATCAAGATCATCCTTGGCCTTTTGTACGGACTGGTAAAACTTGGCTTCTCGTTGTCTAGTCGCCATGGTTGATGATGTGATCGGGTTGATGTGTGGTTGTATCGTACTTGTTGTTGATGTTGATGTTGATGTAGACTAGGAACGACCCTTGTGTCTGTTGTTCCTTTATAAAGCAAGTTATAGTTATAGTTATAGTTATCGAAGGAGGTCCAGTGTTTGTTATGGGGAACCAAATAAGTCGGGAGTGCGAGTGCAAGTGCAGGATGCTGGATAGGTGATAATGAATTTGTAGTATATCATGTACCGTCCAGAACGGTCAAGAACGGTGGGTGGCCAAGGGACTTTATAATTTTTGCCATTTTTTGGGTTCCCAGGGCCAGAGGCTTCTCAATACGCTTGGACTCGTTCCCCTCGAGGGTTTCTTGCGGCCGTCTCTCAGCCTCGCACGTCTCCGAGCAATAAGAGTCCACTTTGTTTCGTAGAGGCTGTTACGTCGCCCTCAGGCCGAGTCATTCTTCCGAGTGGAACTGACCCAGTACATACTACATAGTACATACTCCGTACACTCAGCCATGTTGTTCGAAGGGCCCTGGACGAACTGTTTCTTCTGAGTGGTAGAGCCGGATTGGGCCCAGGGGGGGCCTCCGTGGGTCTTTGCTAGTCCGCATCGCGGTTCCACTTCTGGTGGGAAAGTTTGAACCATGACATCCTCTGGTGACGGCATACTGTGCCCATTGCAGGTCCGCGTCTTTTTTCTTGTTGCGCCCTTCTGCTTATTAGGCCGAGATGACGGGTACTCGCCAGTTGCTGGCATCATGTCGTCACCGTTTGTATGAGATAGTGGTCGCCGTATGAGTATCGATATGTTTGATCTCAAGACATGCTGCCGCACTTACGCGGCAGATGGCGATGTGCCAGCAGCGGCAGCAACCTCGTGTGGGATCTCCAACCCCTGACGGAAGCTCAAGTACACATGTAGGTACAGGTCTACATACGCATGTAAGTGAAGTATGTACAAAGTAGGAATGTACACGTACACACATATGTATAATGTAGGTATGTATGTACCTACATATCTACAGGGTCGCGGCCGGTATTCTCGTCGTGCTGTCAACGAGTGTCCGGGCTGGAGAATCAAGAGACTGTACGGAGTACCTACTTCTTGCTTGGCTCGATAAGGCCGTACCGAGCCTTCCATCGCGGGGTCCAGAGCAATCCCTGGCGATGCATTGATTGAATGACGCTGCCTCCCCATAGCTGAGACAAAGTGGTCTCCAGAAAGGACGGAGTACGGCGTTTGTCCCTTGCGAGGATCGTTTCCGAAGCCAATTTGATCTGGGTCGACCGTCGACGTCCGTCTCCACCGCACGCCGGTATGTACCTCGACCAGCAAAACACCGCAAGAGAGTAACTTTACGTATGTATCAAGATTCGAGGTGTCGAAACGGTGCGGAGTCACTTTTTTGCATTCTTCTGTTTCCCTCGCCCGATATTCTCAGGGGTCGAATGGCCATCGCACGTCGTTCCCGAGCAAGAGGTTTGAAGGAGAGCGGGCTGAGCGCATCTGCGAATCAAAAGCGGCGATAGCAGCATCGATGTTTCGTTATTGGCTGATTGAGCCGCGATAGCGATGTGTAGGTACCTACCTAGCCTTGTTGGTACTGTATCAAAATGCGTTTGGGATGACGGCGGAAGACCGCCTCACGCCCCTGACAGAGTTTGTGAGAACGGCCGACCAATCATGACGCCGGACGGGCTAGACCCATGATGACGTCAGTGCGGCCGTATCCTGGAGGCCTATCAATATCTGCCTCCGGCTCCACAGCTATGGGTCCGTGTCTTTACGGCTTGTACGAATAGCAACGCCGTTTCTCTGCAGGGCACTTGGCCCCGCTACCATTCTCTGAATCGTTCAAACCGCAATCGATCAGAGCAACTCCACCACGCTCATCCAATCCTGCATCTCGTCCACGGTCCATCCTGCGTTGCTGTTGCTTCATCCTGCATCTCATCCATCCCTGGACGCCCTGGACGCCCTGGACGCCTTGACTCTCCGGTGGAGTCCGCACGGGTTGACACGCCCGTGGCCGGCTTGTCTTGCCCCATCGAGCTGCCTCGCGATCCGCAAGCACTCGGGCAATGGCGATTTGCGTGGACGACTATCGGTACTATCGATACCATCGGGACTACCACGGTGGGGGCTGTACGGAGTAGGCTGTGACGACCAAAACCAGAACGGCAACGCAAGCGGCGTTGCCTGTAGGCTGTGTCTCTCGAGTCTCGGCACGTCCACCGTCCACGACACAAATAGGTACATATGTATCTCCTCCTGGCCGTGTCCGGCAAGCCGGCAAGCCCGCAATGTCACCATGTTGTGATACAAGATACGGTGGCTTGAAACGGACGGGATATTTATGACGCCAGACGCTGGCGATCTGCGACGACACCGTACGGAGTATTACCAGGCCGTTGGTTTGACCAAAGGAGCACATAGGTCACATACGGAGTAGGTCACATAGGTATGTAGGTAGGTACCTATTGTTTTGTCTTTGATTTACCCAAGAGAGATGAACTCTTTACGCGCCGTTTCGTTTCAAACTTGGCGGCCTCCGGCCAACGCTCCGGCTTTATCCCCGGGCGTCTCGTTCTCGCCTGCAAGTGCCATTTCGACGTGTTCCGCTTGATCGCTATGAGGCCATCTGGACTCGCGGCAATCCTCCCCCCCCATGCGTGATGTGTACCCTCATGGTCGATCAGATCGTCGATGTAATTCATGTCCATTCACTGATATGTACATGACACAATCTGACCACGTTGCTGTGAGTACGCTTGCTTATTTCAACACAACGTGGCTGGATTCATTACAATTTATGCGGCATTTCATGATCCCCTGCAGTCCCCGGTTTTTTTCTTCAACATGTCCCGGGCTCTTGTGTCAGCCAATCCCTGGTCTTACGACGTTGAAGATTGGAGGAGGCCATCTGCATACCTACATAGGTACATTATCCTGGATGTGATCCGCCAAGTGTGAGGGAGCTGCAGAGTTGACGTTGGCATTCGCGGTAAGCACTTGTCCCTTGAGCCTTGGCCCCCGTATACCCGTGTGTACGCCAATGTGTCCAGAATCCAGATGTCCACTGTCCAGAATGACTCCAGATGCCCAGACGCCCAGTCGTCAAAGGCTGCAAATAACAGTCAAAGAGGCTGTCATCTATGACTTGGCCTTCTTAGTACGTCTCTTGCTTTCGAATGCCTCTGATCTGGAATGCTCATGCCCGGAATGCTGCTTCTTGACTCTGTACATAGTACATACGTCGTACTGTAGGTACTCCGTAGATGACATATGAACCACGAAGAGGGAGCAGATCAAACGTGTCTTGCCTCAATGGAGAAGTGATTGAGTTTCACATGCTTCCATCTTTACGTACGCGATTCTTCCAACAAGTCGCGCAAAATGTGCTGCATGCATGCACAACGTCGCTCGTGTCGCAGGATAAGCTGCTCTTACATAGACTGACGTATGTAGGTACATACTGTACCCCGTACATACATACTGTACCCCGTACATACATACTGTACCCCGTACATACATACGTACTCCGTATAAGGTAGGTATGTACTGCATGACAACAGCCGCGCCTTGTGTCACTGATGAGTACGACTACGGAATACAATACCTACGTACATACATACCTGCGGGCTCGGAAGTCTCCGAACGGCCACTAAAAACGACGACGGTGATGACAGCCGACCGACGTATGACGAGAAAGGGCATTAGCTTCCGCGATCAACGGCGATGCAAAGCGTCCCTGACCCCGTCAGCCATCCCCAAGGGACTTGACGCCAAGATTGGGGGGGGGGGGGGGGGCCCCCCTCTTGGCGCAGAAGAATGAGAGGAAATTGCAAAGCTGACCGATGCAATGCGGTGCCGCCCGCGATCGCGATGACCGTACGTGTGTACATATGCATGTACAACATACTCCCTACATACGCATAAGGCAGCACATACCGAGAGGCACGATGATGTCAGATCAGCCCCAGTGACGTCAGATTAAGGACTAGCACTGCTTAGTACTTCTGCGAAGGGGCAATCCAAACTTCCAAAGGCGTTTGTCCTGATGAGCGCTGCGGGAAGAAGAGGGGATGCCAACTCCGTAGAGATAAAAAGCGCCGGTTGCTATCAACGTCGAGTGGAGTTGTACTGCGTGGAATCAATTTGCACGAGTGCGGACGAAGCCCTTGGCTTGGCCTCAAGGGTTCTGGCTTGAGGATGGGCTTGGCGGATTGAGGCGGTCAGCGGTCGCCGTACAATATGTGTGTATGTATGTACATACAGTAGGTAGGTAGGTATGTAGGTATGTATGTTATTGTTACATGTAGGTAAATCGTCCATGATCCATCCCAAAGACCCTTTTTGACGGCAAGGCTTGGCGCAGTTTTTGTCATGGTGTGTATTCGTCATTTCGGGGCTCAGTCTGTCTAATCTACTCGTGAGTCGTATGTAGATAACTTGAGTAGGTGGAAGTCTGTCCAACAGGGGAGTGCGACATTGTAATCGAGGCAATGACAAATCTTCTCTATTGAAAATAAGGACCTGACCAATGACAGGTCCAGAAAGTTGGACTGACTCCACACAATACCGGTATAAACAAAAGGTAACATGGAGCATAAAGAGGCAAACACGAAATGTGCGCCTCCGCTACGCGTCGCCGCACAATTTCTTCAGTTTTGCCTAACAAGAAGAGTGGAAGTCTCGCTGATTGAGACAGCCGTAACTTGCAAATCATCTCTACTCGAGTCTCGAGATGAGTCCACGTCCTAAGATGAGCATAGGTACCTACTATGGCTTCACAACAATCACAGACCAACCGGGACAGGTACATAGCGCCTAGAATTAAAAAAATCGACCAGCAACCCCAAGGCGTCATCGACCGTATCATCTACCATCACCTCCCACCCACCGAGAACAGTCGGTCCGGTACGAATGAACTCTGTTTGCCTCGCAGCCACCTCTTGCCCTCTTCTCATCTATCAAAAAAGCACACTGAAAGTATTTATTACCCTCAAATGTAAGCATCACAATCGTAAACTCAAGTAGGTATGCGCAGCGCAGTACCCTCAAGTTTGAAGTAACCCTCCGACCCTCCTAATGTGTGCATCCATCTCAACTTTCAAGTCCGTGGACCGGACCGGACACCGCGATAGAGAACAATCTACATACATACCTCCATTATACTACCTAAGTAGGTACATACGTACCTAGGTATGCACATAGGTACATCTTCTCCCGCACGTCCCCGTTCATCCCGAATTCCCAATCCCAGCACCACGTGCGCACAAACGGCACAGCACAGGAACAGCACAGAAACAGCAAATTCTCCTCTTGAGACGAGACAAGCCGAATTCCACCCAGGTGTGCAGGATGTAGATACCCTGTAGGAAAAAGAAAAGAAACAACGCACCCAGATGGTGATCAGAGAAGGGAACAAAAAAAAAAAAAAACAGCCATAACCAGTCTTGACAGACTACCTACCGTTGTCTGTGCTTGGCTGCCCGAAACGGTCACCGTTTTGGGAGGAACGGCGTCTGTGTCCCGCCTGGCCTCCCGCCTCCGTCCGTCTGTGCGAGGAGCCGAAGGGGCCTTATAATTACATTTACGGTAGAGGTACGGTTACTCCGTAGTCCGTACTCGTAGTTCGTACGTTTGAAGGAGTTGAAACTTGAGGCCCCGAGGCCACAGCGGCGGAATGTACCAAATTTGGAAGGGGGGCTCCACTGGCAGCCTGCAGGACTCAGGACTCAGGAGGTACATAGGTATGTGTACATACAAACGGTTTTTTTTTTTTTTTTTTTTTTACAGTACGGAGTACCGGTACATACGTGCAGAGGTTTACGCTGGAGTTTCTTTGAGCAGAATGAATTGGAGGGTAGCGTACCTAGCGGGCGGTGCACAGTACTGCGTTGCAACTTACGCGTATATACGGTAAGTAAGGGGTCTGAGTAACTGAGTTTGGAAAATGGCTGACTGGCTAGAGTTGGGCGGAGTTGTGGCTCAAGAGGGAACGTGAGCACTGAGAGCCTAGAGGGACCGTACTCCGTAGAAGGAATTCATCAGGGCAGGGAAGAGGCTATTGTTTCGTTTCGTTTTGTGGGAGATTGGAGAATGGACCTTGGCTGCAGAAGGTAGGTACATAGTAGAACGGACAATGAACCTTTTCAGTTTTCACCAGGGACGGAAATGGTCCATGATGCACCGTTCCTGGGGAACAGGGAACTGGCCCCTGGGAGGCTGCGAGAGAAGTGAATTGCCCTCTGTGCAGTGTGAGGCTGTGAGCAGAATGGACAACTCTTATAGTCCGCCATCATGTGGACTTGGACAAGAGCAGGGAGGTAGGTCTAAGGTCACTGCACACGTCCTTGTACCATCAAACCATGGGACATTGGACCGATGCGTTCTAACTTCTGAGAGCACAGCACGATGGCGGTGAGTAAAGATTTGATGGCCATGACGCCGATTCCCCGGCGAGGAGCGCACCTGGAGGCTGAAACATCCTGAGTAGTTTCTGATTCTCCATGAAAACAGGATATTGCATGTTATACTGTACATATACAACTGCGCATGTAGAGTGAGCGCTTTTGAAGTTTTGATGTCGTGTCATTGCCAAATTTGTCACAGTCACACCATTCGCGCTAGAGACATCGATAGACCAAGCAAGAATCGAGAAGAGTGGTAAAACTCGCCAGTCAACGGCAGTCACCAACTCGGTATCCAATCATGATTTCCATCGCTCAAGCATCATGGCCTAGATCAGTAGGGCTGCTCTTCGACATTGCCCCCCTGCGGCGTCGGATTAGCCCTAGGGGCAGGGTTGAAAAGACTGATCGAGGCAATCAATTTAGCCCGGGCCGCTGGGTTGACCGTCAATCCAAACCCAGGCTTGTCGAGATCTTGTGCCGTGAGGAAGCCCGCCGTGGGAATGGGCTCGTCTGTGAACAAGTCTCCAAACACGGGCAGCACGCTCTTGCCATTATGAGAATTGGCTAGATACTCCTGGAACGGCGTGTTTGACTGGGACATGACAAAGTGATAGCTATATGGACCACTGGCATGCGGCACAACGGGGATATCGTACGCCGCAGCCATGGCTGCCACTTTGAGGAGTTCCGTCATGCCGCCGAGCCACATGACATCTGGTTGGATAATGTCCAAGTTGCGCCCCTCGATGAGTTTGCGGAAGCCGTAGCGGGAGTACTCGTGTTCGCCAGTCGTGAATTGCACGGTTGGGTGAGCGCGCTTGATTTGCTCGTACCCGTCCGTGTCGTCGGGAGAAAGACACTCCTCCCACCAGTTGATGTCGAGGTCCTTGGTTGCTTCGACCAGCTGCACTGTATAGCTGACATTGAGGCTCATGTAGCAGTCGACCATGATGGGGAAGTCGGGTCCTACGGACGCTCTGTGCTTGCGCAGAAACTCTACGTTCTTGCGCAGCCCTGCGTGCCCTTCCTCGGGACAAAACGGCAGGGGAACTTTGGCTCCCCAAAAGCCCATGTCTCGAGCGGCAGTTGGTTCTGGGCCTGTGCAGTAGAAATCTATACGTTCTCTTGTCGCGCCACCGATGAGTCGGTAGACTGGCTCGTTTCGCAGTTTGCCCAGCAAGTCCCATAGCGCGAGGTCGATGACGGAGATGGCAGCCACGGGAAGGCCTTTCCGGCCGTAGAACATGGACGCACGGTACATTTGCTCGAATAGCAGATTTGTGTTGCGCGGATCTGCGCCGATGAGGAATCGTTCAAAGTGTTGGTGAACAAGCCAGCATCCGGAGGGGCCTTTTTGCCGTCAGCAAGAAAGCGACAAAGAAGACATCATGGATGATATAGACAAGAAACTAGGTAGAACAGTAAATCGAGAAGACGAGTATATACTATATTTCAGGCACAACGAGCAACGGGGAAAAGTGGCCTACCTCCAAAGCCAGTTGCTACACCGACTGTGCCGTCTGACGCTTCAATTTCGACGAGAATCGAGCCCAGTACGTTGATACCCCAGCTCGTTCGGGATTTGCGATACTGCTCCCATCTTGAGCACGGCGTTGATATGTCGCTGTCGATCAACCTGGACGAGGAAGCCGCGTTAGCCGTGCCATGGGTCCATGGATGAGATGATCATGAGACTCGAGTTCTCCATCTTCTCCAGATCCGGCACAATGACATGGCAGTAACGTGTGTATTTGGACCCTCAACCTACCAGTGACCGCCCTCCACATTGTGATAGTCGCCTCCTAACGCAGGATCAGCACTAAGAATTCGGTTCACGAGAGATGAGCATGTATCGTCACATCGTGATTCGTGCCCATAGCCGTACCTGAGCCCACGCCACCGATGACAAACGACCGAACGGCCTTGATAGTGGGAAACTGTCGAACGCTGGACGCCATCGTGCCGACTGCCGAGGGAGCGCGATTACATTTACAGTAGGTACGGAGGAAGGAAAGTATATCAAGAATGTTTCCGATCTGCGATGAAATTTCTGTGCACCTGAGGAGGAGAGCGTGGCTTTATGAAGACACACATCCTCGATCCTCGATCCTCCAGTAGACAATCGCACGCCATCGTGCGCCGCTGCATGCCACATGGAGCTGCAGACTGCTTTGCGTTCGACGCGAGACGCACCTAGGTCGATGTATGGAGTACGAGACCATCAAAGAGATGCTGATCTATGTATTCTGCACGGGTGAGGCAACACCGAGGCTATCCAAGAGCCTTTGTTCGGGCCAAGATGATCCGACGCGGCGACATCTCTTGAATCTTCAGACCGCTCCCATCGCTCCACTCCACTGTAGGTATTCGATGCCGGCAGCCGCGTGGCATTTACCTATGATTTCTCCACGTCAAGTTCCATACTGATCCATGATACATTACTCCGTGCAAGGATTACAAGGTTAGGTAGGTATCTACCGAGTCCATGTCGGATCGTCCCATGGCCGGGTCCCGCGAATCGCGGATCAGCAGCAGCCCGCGGCAACTTGCAATCTGCAATGCAAGCATTGTCAATGTCGAGCGTTTGTTGGAAGCCATTCAGATTCGTGGACAAGGTTGAGCACTTCACCGACTTACTATTAGCCTAGGTAGGTTCGGAAAAAATAGGGCAAACAACTTCAAACAAGGTATGTACGTAGGTACTACGGAGTAGGCACATGTATAAAATGATACAATACATACCGGTATTCATCACAGAAGACATGACGACTCACGAGACCCCCGCTGTCATGCATTATCGTGTCGTCGTCGCGCTCCTTCAAGTCCGTAAAGTGGGACGCCATGCATTTGAGTCTTGACACCTGCAGTTACTCCGTACTCCGTACATATAATGTACGGAGTAGGTATTGTTAGGTACGGCAAATGCATGAGGACGAGGGAGGCAGGAGTCAGGACTGGTAGGTTACACCGTAGGGTATGTATGTATACGTACTCTGCACTCCGTACATTGTGTGCAATTGTACTCCGTATGCATCTGTAACGTTGTTATGCGGCCCGTCTATGCAGGGCATAGGTATGCATCATGTACAGTACATAGCAGCTCCTCATGGAATTGGAATTGAAGAAATTGAACACGACCCGAGGTCACGCGCAGCCCAGACCCAACACGCAGAAAGAACTTTCCCCTCATCTTCCGTCGTTCCGTAACCGTTCCTAGGCCTCACGCTTTCGGCCATCACTTCAGCTTCTCATCGAGTAGTAATCCAATCGAGTTGGTGCCATCAGGCAATTGACTTGGCATCCTTTCTCTGCTCCGATTTCCTACAACACGCGGTGGGCTGAGGGCTCATGACTGATCGGCCACTGTGGATGGTATCGTGAGCTGCCTCATTCCCGAGCCTCGTAATCTGATCTATCGGCAGGCACTGGGCAGTCGGACTCGCAATAGCCGCGGCGGAATCGCAGTTTGTACCGAACCCGAACTTCAATCACAGGCAGCAGGTGGATACATACGCTGAGACATTCGTCACATACCTCCTCAATCTCATACATACATACTTACAAGCAACGCATCTCGCATCTGTCGTGGTCGGCATCACAGGACGGCCAGGCGGACATGTCACATTAGTGTGCTCTTTTCTCCTCGATATCCCGCATCTGAAGCTGCACGGGGAACGTGATACCACTGGGTATCCGTGGTGTTGTCGATCAAAAAAGGGACTGCATACATATGTATGTATGTAGATGATTCCAATTTCCAGGTGCCTTGAACTTGGTTCGTCTGGACCCGCACCCGCACAAGCTCACTTGATAAGTTGATTACCTAGCTTGCCGAGAGTTGGAGGCTGAAGCCGTTCCGATTGCGCTTGTTTTGTTGCGACGATGCGGCATGAGGCTGCGATCAAAGGCCCACCGCCGCTCTCCGCTTCGGCCTTTGTTCGCCAGCATACCGAGCCTGGTAGCCGGTCTCACAGCGAGGATGAGCAGGATAATGACGGTGCTGCTTTCGGTGGGAAGCGTAAGCGTCCAACATCGGTTTCGTACGTATCTTGCTTGTCGTGTTCACCCCCCCTTTTTTTGATCTTGACCGCATCGCATCTCTCCCTCCACGTTGTACAGTATTGCTGCATCGGTGATCACCGACATTGACGTCTCAAACGCCCGGGCTGTATACTGGGGCTGCGAGGAATGAGGGGCATATGTACATACATACATACATACATACCTCTCTCTCTACGTTGACTCACTATCCACTCAAAAGGGGACGAACCTCCAGACCTCAGGAGACCTGAGCATTTGAGCAACACATGGAGAGGGCATCAACATAAGGGGCACTGTCATAGGAGCGCTATCACTGTCCCCCTGAATTGTTTAGGCGTTCCCTTGATCGTATAGCAAAAACTTCTGTCTGGACGAGCGCTGACATTGTACACAGATGCGAATTGTGCAAACAGAGAAAGGTAAGTCGACGTTTTGTTTCTCACTGTACTCCCTTCCAGTTCCTGGACAGCTGTGACCTGTCCCTTCAGGCTTCTGGTCTAGTCTCTGTACTTGAGGTCCCTTCATGTTTTAAAGCCTGACGCATCTGGCGCAACAGGTGAGATGCGATCGCGAGCAGCCATCATGTGGATGGTGCGCTCGGAATGGCGCAGTGTGCGAGTACAAGGAAAGGAGGCGGCCAGGATTGAGGGCTGGCTTCGGCAAAGAACTTCAGGAGCGCATGGACAGACTGGAGGCTACTTTGCAGTGCCATGCCGAGATGATTCAGACCGCGCTCGCTGCCAATCCTCGGCCGAACGCTTTGGAAGGCATTCGGAACAGCAAGGCGAATCTGCCAACTTCAAGTCTGCCAACAAGTCATCAAGAAGAAACTCGAGGCGAGACGTCGACACACTTGTACTGCACCACCACGTCCGAGGCCAACCACACGTCTCATCAGGGTGACAGCGGTGTCTTGATGAGTCGGACAAAGCCGTCCAGCTTCACGCCAACGCCGCCGAGCATCGAGCTCATTGCACCGCAGTATACATCGTCCGTGGGGTCCATGGCGGCTACATCTCGAGCCCGACCCTTGCAGCCGACGGATGCTGGGAGTGGAACGCAAAATTACTATTCTCATGGTCAGACTCAGGCAACCTTGCAGTCGCCTATCGTCTCAGCACTCCCGGACCAGGACTTGCCTCCATACGACCTCTTGTACTCCCTGGTGGACTTGTACTTCAAGCACATCAACACGTGGTGTCCTATCCTGCATCGAAAGACGACACTCGATTCACTGTTCGGACCGTCAAGCCTGCAGGAAACAGATCGAATCTTGTTGCATGCCATTGTGGCCACGACGATGCGCTACTCATCTGATGCGAGACTCACAGAGAGCCGCCGCCAACACTATCACAAAGCGTGCAAAGCTCGTGTGCTGCTCTATGGCATGGAGAATACCTCGGTCAAGTCTCTGCAAGCCCTGGTGATCTTGGCTCTCGATGTAGTTGGGAGTAGCAACGGGCCACCAGGCTGGAATATTCTGGCGCTCATCACGCGCTCTGTTGTACAATTAGGCTTAGCGGTAGAGACCAACTCATTTTCAGTGTGTCCCAACTACACGTCCATCTATACACTGAGAGCCGTGATACTGCCGGAGCCAAAGGACTTTATCGAAGAGGAGTCCCGGAGACGCTTGTTCTGGATGACCTATATACTGGACCGATACGCAACGATTGCCACCGCCTTCGAATTCGCCCTCGCAGACAAGGAAATCGACCGGACACTGCCATGTCGTGATGATCTATGGATGCAGAACCAACGCGTGGACACGAAGTGGTTCAAGGCTCGCGTACACCACGGCGTGCTCCCCGTCCCGGAAATATGCCAGCCCGTCAACCTCGGTCCTCTGGCGTACTATATTGAAATCTTGGGCATCTTGTCCAAAATCCATACGTTTCTCAAACAGCCCGTCGACATCAGCGCCCCCGACGACGTCGAGCAATGGCAGCGCCATTACAAAGAACTAGATGACCAACTCACGACGTGGCGATACGGCCTGCCCCCCGAATTCGGTGACATGGCGAAACTGTTCCAGCAAAGCCACACCATGACCAGCAGCAACAACAACAACAACACCATCACGAGCGACAGCAACAACACCAACAATAACAACACCAACACCACCACCACCACCACCACCACCAACAAAACCCCCAACTGCATCCTCATCATGCTCCACGCCACCTTCCACACCGCCGTCATCCGCCTCCACTCCTCAGCCGCCTACCCAACCACCCGCTCCCCCATCTTCACCCCCTCCTACCGCGCCTCCCAGCGCTGCAACAGCGCCGTCCAAAAAATAATCACCCTCTCCGAATTCGTCCTCCAAAACAACCTCCTCACGCAACTCGGCCCCCCCTTCGCATGGACAATCTGGGTCTCCGCCCGCCTCCTCCTCGTCCACAGCTCCACCGTCCAGCACGCACACAACAACAAACTGCCCCCCCAGATTGGCTTCATCGTCGATACTCTCCGCGAAATGGGCCGCTACTGGCCCGTCGCGACGCGCTACTCGGGTGTCCTGCAGCGTGTTCTGGATGAGCACCGCGATAGTGTGCAGAAGGGGGATGGTGTGACGCCGAGCTCTGTGAAGATTTTGGCGGATATGCGTCGCACGGCGTTTGATTTGGATGTGTTGATTTCGAGACAGCCGCTGAGGAATGGTGGTGGTGGCGGCGGCGGTAGTAGTGGTGGTGGTGGTGGTGTGGTATTGTCGTCGTTGTCGTCGGGATCGGGATCGGGTGGCGGCGTTGCGGGGGGTGTGAGTTCGTCGTCTCAGCTGTGTAGGACGAGGACGCCTGCGCAGAATGAGCTTGAGTATTTGGATGTGTTTGATTTTTTTAATGTCCCGCGCTTGCCGTCTGGTCCGGGGGCGGAGAATCCGGGAGGAGGAGGAGGAGGAGGAGGAGGAGGTTTGGCGCAGGCGATTGTGCAGGAGGATGGAGGGATGGCGACGTCGACTGCGAATGAGTTTAATATTACGAATTTTTTGATGGATGCGAATAGTGATTGGTTGTTTAAGCAGGAGGGGGGGAAATTTATGACGACGGTCTGAGGGTGAAGAGGACGAGGCGGCATGTTTTCCTTCTTCTGAGGGGGGAGGGTTTTGTTGTTGTTGTTGTTGTTGTTGTTGTTCCTTTTTTTTGGTTTTTTTTCTGCGATTCAATATTTGTACATTATATGTCTTGCAATTTCTTTCTGTCTTGTTACTTACTTCCTTGCGCTTGTGTCCCAATGCTTTGTTGGTCAAGACAGCCTCCCTGTTCAGAATTAGAAATCTGATGGTATTGCTCATAGGGTTGGTCTTGCAACACCAGATGTAAAAAGGTAGACTGCGCCATTCCTTTTGTGCAACAACTCTATCTGCCTCGTCGGGAGACCATACGCAGCATAACCGCACTTTATTCCCGGTCCGTCCCGAGACACGACGCAGGGGAGCCAGGCCATGTCCGAGAACGTGGTCTATGTTGTATGTAGATGGTCGCGGAGAAGCTGCTACGACTCACGAGGCGGCAACGTTGAACTACCCACGCCATACTGTGCATTGACAACAATTGCCGACGATTGACATCAACTACCTACAGAATGGGGATTAGACTGGAGATGTCAAATTACATCTGTGACAGGGGATAAAACACCATCGCGCCAATGGAATGAAGAAGCTCTCATGCCCATGATCATACCCTTCGTCGATTGGTTGCCACGTCTCTTGTCGTACAAACGAGATAAACTTGGCAGCCATGCCGTACATGTGCAAACATGTTCTCACGCACGATACTGTCTTCACCCCCATTACTATTCTTACCTTCCTGTTATTTGTTATACCTTGGATAGCAGTACCGGCATAGGGGTCTGTCCACGCATAAAATTGGGTGTTCAAGCGCCATAAAAGTATGATTTCATAGTAACGCACTCATTCCATCAATCTTGCATATAAACAAGGTATTATAAAGTTCTTGTATCAACCCTTCACTCATCATCTCATCCCCCCTGCCAAGCTGCATCGCCTATGTCATGTCCAACATGCAAGCCCTACCGCACAACTCTCCCAGGAATACCGATCCTCATGGAAAGAAAAATACCCCTTAATACACAAATCAAAACACTTCTCTCCATTCTTGAAACCAGCTCTTCAACCACCTCGCCTTTCCTCCCTTTTTTTTAGCACATCTTGTTTCGTCTTCTTTTTGTATCGCATTCGCATTCGTTCGGCCGACATGTTAGCGACAACAAGAAAGACTTGTTTTGTATATCTTTTTCCTGAAAAAGAAAAAAAAAGGGGAATCATTTGACGTAATAACAAAGTAGACAAAGGACAAGTCCAAACAAAGCCATCAATCATTACTGCAGACTACACCAAAAGAAACACATTAGTCCTCCCGCGCGAAAAAAAAAAAGCTTCATCATAATAATAGGCTGGTTTGAGAAAGTGAGAGAGAGAGAAAATGTTTACTTCAACTTGGCCTTGAGCTTGTCAAACATGATGCTCAGGCGGTTTTTCTTCTTCTCGCTTGTGCTGTCGACGGGCTTGTGTTCGGTGGCGCCATCCGCCGTTTGGGGCTCTGTGGTGCTTGTCTCCGGGACGTGGTCGTCAGCAGCTGCCGTGGTCGTAGTCGCGGCAGGGGCATCAGTGCTGAGTGTGTCGGCAGCGGCGGGCTCAACGGTGGCGGGCTCAACGGTGGCGGGCTCAACGACGGCGGGCTCAGTGACGACAGGCGTGGTGTCGACAGCCTTCTCGGCGACGGGCTCGACGACAACAGGAGTAGGCTCGACAGCCTTCTCGGTGACGGGCTCGACGACGACAGGAGTAGGCTCAACAGTCTTTTCGGCGACAGGCTCAATGACTGCAGGCGTGGCCTCGACAGCCTTCTCGGCGGGCTTCTCCTCAACAGGCTCAGCAGCCTCGACAGCCTTGGTCTCAGCGGCCGGGCTGGACTCGGTCACATCCGCGACAGCAGGTACCTCCTTGACCTCCTTCAGGAGCTCAGCCTCAACAGCCTCCTTCTCCTGAACGGCAGACGTGCTGGCGGCAGCCTCTGGGCTCTCACCAGCGGCGGCAATGGACTCCTTGACTTCCTCAGGAACCTTGGGAGCGACGGAACTCTCCTTCTTCTCATCGGCGACGTCAGATACGGCAGGCACCTCCTTAACCTCCTTCAGAAGCTCTGCCTCAACAGCTTCCTTGTCCTGAACGGCAGAAGTCCTGGCGGCAGCCTCTGGGCTCTTACCAGCGGCGGCAATGGACTCCTTGACATCCTCAGGAACCTCGGCAGCGACGGAGCTCCCCTTCTTCTCAGCGGCGTCGGACTCGGCGACTTCGGTAACGGCGGGTGCCTCCTTGACCTCCTTCAGGAGCTCGGCCTCGACAGCCTCTTTGTCTTGAACGGCGGAGGTGCTGACAGCAGCCTCTGGGCTCTCACCGGCGGCGGCGATGGACTCCTTCACTTCCTCGGGGACCTTGGAAGAGATGTCGTCAACGGAGCTCTCCTTCTTCTCAGAGGCGAGGGCGTTCTGGGCTGCGACAGGTAGGCTGTCTTTGATGGAGTCGGGAAGGTTGTTGTTGACGGTTTCAGCCGCGGTCGTCTTGGCGGTCTGGGCGGCCGAGGTAGCATCGTCGGAGAGCTTGGCAGCGGTCGTCACAGCAGCAGCCACAGCGGCACTGCCAATGGCGGCGGCAGCAGCAATAGTAGCAGCTCCAGTGCTTTCCTTACTTTCCTTGCTTTCCTCGTTCTTAGCTTCGCCGCTGGCGGTGCCGACAGAGGCAGCAGGAACCTCTGGAACAGTGTTCTTGATTTCCTCCTCCACCTCGGCCTTATCTTTGACCTCGGCGGGCACAGCAGACGCCTCGGGAGAGACGCCAGCCTTCTCCTGACTCTCCTTTACAACATCAGGGACTGTGGTCTGCTTGGATTCCAGGGGCACCTGGCCCGCGAGAGTAGCAGTGGTTGAGTCGGCACCAACAGAGCTGATGGCGACGTCCTGTTTGGGTTCCAGGGGCACCTGGCCAGCGAGGGTAGCAGTGGTTGAGTTAGCACCGACGGAGCTGATGGCGACGTTGGCTGCTTCAAAAAAGTCGCCGCCCATTGGCAGGCTTGACTCAGGAATCATTGTACCAGATACAGAGGGGACCTCAGAGGTCAGGGGCAGAGCAGAAGGCAGTGCGTCACTCTTCTCGTAGGAAGCCTTATCCAGCTTCACGTGCTCATTGGTGTTCTGAGCAGTGATGGAATCGGGAATCTTTTCACCGGGGGCGAGTTGGATGGGGTTTCCGATGCCAGCAGAGGCTGGCAAGGGCTTGACGCTGACCGTCTCGTTTTCGAGGTTGGGGGTTTCGTTGAGAGGAGTCGCAGGGAAACCACCCGGGACGTCGGAGGGAGTTGCCATGCCTTGGCTGGCATCGCCAAGCTCTGGGTTGGAATCGGCGACAGCGGGAGCGGTCGCAGGAGCGGGAACATCGGCTTCTTTAGCAGCCATTTTGTTCTTCTTGTTGTTGTTGTTTTTCTTGGCCATTTCTGCGACGGTAGTAGATTCGGGGGTGACTGTGTTTATGAATGGAGCCTTAGCGAGATCTGAGGCAGGCGCAGGGGGCGAGGTGACTAGGTCGTCAGCTGTGAAGAAGTTGTTGATGTTGCCTTGGTAATCGGCTTCGTGTGGATAGGCCTCGTTGATGACCCAGGTGTGATCGACGACAAACTAAATAGAGATACAGAGAGATACAGGGGAGAAGCAGTTAGCTGCGAGTTCTGGACCGAGACGAAGGAGTCAAATGCGCGCCAATGGGTTCTGAAAAGTGTGCATGAGCGGACAGGAGGAGCGCATAAGACGGGCGTTGACGCGTGAGATATGGAAATGCAAAGCGGGGAGGTTGGTGCCAGGGGCTGGGGTTGGGGCACGGGACTGGCCAGTGCGTCGTTTTTATGGGTCCAACTGTTGTGCGTGACGTTTGTTTGTTTGTATGGTGTAGAGACGGGTTTGTGTGCGCCCTAGCTCAAGCGACAGCGACTAGCAATGAGCAATCGCAACGACTTGTTGGCTGAATGGCTGTCATCGTCTCGAACCAATATTGAGAAGTCCGACTGTCCGAGTAATAATACAAGATGAGCGCCGAGCCTGCGATTGGCAGCCCCCGCCGGTTCCGCAAAGACCGACCAAGTTCAACCACTTTGACCAGTTTTATCAGTTAGACGCCAAGTCCGACGCCGGTTCGTGGCGTCCTACACTTGCGTCTGGCGCAGGCACTGTGTCCCTGTTTGGTCTGGCGGCAACTCCCCAGCGCCGCTACTCGTTGTGGAATACCTAGGTACCTAGGTAGGGCGGTGTGGTCGGTCACTTCGGTATGTCCCCTTTGGTGGAAGCGACCAAAAGGACAGGAGTCCAGGACTCAGGAGGATAGGAGAATAGAAGGGTCAAAGGACGGACTCGAATACGCCCTCGTCCAGTCCGAATGACGAGACACCGACAATCACGTCGTCTAGCTCGCCAATTCAATAAAGCAATCAAAGAACTAGCGCCGGACAGGCAGCGAGCAATGATGAGAATGGGGGAATTCGCAGACCAAATTCATTGCCTATTTCCATCCGGCCGTCGAACCCCGGCAAGGCTGCGAGGGATCCTATTCATTTGCAAGCGCAACTTCTTGGGACGACGAGACCAAAGCCAGGGTTGAGAAGAATTAAACCATCGTCGCATTGCTCGGGCAACCACGCGAAGAAGAGCTGCTGGTACATATCTTTCTAGTCGTCCTAGGTAATTTTCTAATTATGTAGGTGCTCTGTAGTCGCCTAGGTAGTCGTCCTTTCGTCCAGTCGTCCTAGTCGTAGAGTATAATCTGCCTCGGAAAGCCGAACCCGCCGGAGCCACCCAGAGCATGGAAACGAGATAAGAACAGAGAGAGGGCAATTACAACAAAAGCAAGCAAATCAACCAAATCCACTCACCTTGTAATATATCTTGTTTGCGACGTCCTTTTCCGAAAACTGCACCGTCTTCTGAAAGATGCCATCATCCTTGTCCAGAGTCACAGATTTGGTCCACCCATCGAAGGAGCCGGTGACGAGAACATCGGATGGATCGTTGGTGGGATCCGCCCTGCGAATGCGAATGCAGAAAAATACGGTCAGCAAAGCTGCATCGAATGCAAAGACAGCGATGACAGCAAGGACAACATGGGCCGAGGCGAGTCAAGAACTTGCGATGGACGATTACTCGCACGTGGTGTCCCTAGAAAGTAGAAATGCGCCTTTTGTCCACGTCATGGCCCTGCGATGCGCCATGAGCGAAGCGGGGAGACCCTGGTGCCGGAACAAGAGGAACGAGCATAATGACGAGAACGAAGAGAGCTTCGAGCTCGCACTTACCACTTGAACGTAAAGCTGCCCATGGTTGCGACGCAGGCACGAAGGAACAGCGGAATATGTGTTTCCCCAAAGAAGTTGGCGATGGGTGTCTGGAAGGGCAGATCTCAGGGCTCAGGACATTAGAATTCAGACACAGTAGGTACTGGATGTTAGGAGGATAGGTAGTTGAAGATGCTGCTTCTGGGTTGTTGAGAGGGCGCCTTTTGGATTACAATTTAGTACCCAAGGTGAATTTGCTCATCTAATCTAATCTGGTCTGTCAGGTCTGTCACTGTCTGCCAACTGGCCAGTCATGCCTCGTGCGAGCCTCGCTATCTGCGACCAGTGACCACTGACCAGTCTGCAGGTGCGTGGCCACGGCGTGGTGCGATGGCAACGCAGAGCCCAGTACAACTGTACAAGGACCAATACCGCCCCTGCATCAACTTGCGCCAACTTTGTCAAATGCACAGTGCAGGTCAGCTATCATCTGCGTCGTGATGGTCATACGTCATCCTAAACGCCTCTCTGTTTCCAATCTGCGCTCGCCCTGAGACTCTGAGAGTGGCGAATCGCGATTCCCTACTCCGTATGCCGCTGCGATCTCATCCAATTGGCTCTCTGCGAGTGGGTCGACCGAAAGAGGGAATGCGCATGAATTAGGGACCTACCAATTCTCGACTGCGGTGAGTCACCCGTCTATTGAGCAATGAGGGCGACTTTCGCGCCGATAACTTTCGCGATGTAGTAGTTACCTATGGCTCAAGAGTCAAGAGTCAAACCCTGCACCTCCTCGTTCCGAGGCCAGCGATTCGCGACTCTCGACCTCCCTGGTGAACCGTGATGCCGAGTCCGAGACTCCGTCTCACAAGTTACAACTGGCCGAGCCGCCGACGTTGTGAATTTTATCGCGCGTCACGTGCAGCCGATGACTAACCGTCGTCGTCACGTAACGGCGCCCCCAGGTATCGCCCCATCGTCGATAATAACTCTGATCTGCTCGACGGTCGACCTCGATCCACCACCACTGCTGGGGTCCGTCCAACTTGGACCCCTCTTGTCATTGTCTCCTGTTCAAGGTCTGTTTAAGGCTGTTTGCTTCTTATCCATCCATCTTGTCGAGACCTTGCGGTCGTGAGAGTTTCTGAAGAACCTTTGCATACGTGAGCCTGTTGCGTTCCTCAAGGTGCGCATGGTGACAGTCTATCCGACCAGATTTTGATTCAACATCTCCGTGTTTCATGCCCAGTCGCATCATTTGACGTCTTTTCATTCTATCATCTCAATTGAAGTACATATTTATTAATCATAGCCTGGCATCGCGCAGCCCGACCATGAACCCCTCCAACGTCGTTGCGGGCAAGAGCCTTTCCACGGCTCCTACCTATCCAGCCCAGGCGCAGGCCGGGACCGTCACTTCCAGCTTCGAATCTTCTCGTCGTCCCAGTCAGCCGAGCGTCTCCTCCTCACAGCCCACACCACGAAAGGGGCAAGCCTCACGAAAGCAACACAAAGATCTACGACGACCTGGCGCGTTTCAAAGATCGCAGAGCAACCTGGACGAGTATGACAGCATGGCCGAGCTTCGAGCTGTGCGGAACCCATCAAGCCGCAGGGGCCAGACATCAATTACTCATCTTTTGAATTACACTGCGTCTCGTTCGTTCCAAGACCATAGCTATCACCCAAGGTCGCATCGCCGCAATCCCACTTGGGGCCCCGGGTCGGGCCACCACGCTGCAGACAAATTAAGATATGTTCACTCGAATTATCGTTTTGTGGTGTCCCCCGAAGGATCATACAAGACGAATGACGCAGATGCCGATGTCTTTCTGGACTGGAACAATGTCCTGCAAGTTATTGCTTCATCCGAGTCGCAGGCAGCATCCTGCCCCATTTGCCTATCCGAGCCGGTCGCGCCCCGCATGGCCAAGTGCGGGCACATCTTTTGCCTGCCATGTTTGATCAGGTTTATGAACTCCGTGAGCGAAGATGATGTCAAGTCTGGAAAGGTTGCTCGATGGAAGAAATGCCCCATCTGCGAAGATGCAGTCTACCTGCATGACGTGCGGCCAGTTAGGTTCTACGCCGGACAGGAGAGCCCGCTTCCTCGCGTGGGAGACGACGTGGTCCTGCGCCTCATGGCGAGAAAGGCGACATCCACTCTGGCGCTGCCACGCGAGGGGGGTGCTGAGGTGTTGAAATCTGGCAACGACGTACCGTGGCACTACGCCGCTAATGTGCTGGATTATTCGAGGATCATGAGGGGTACTGCAGATTACATGGCTGTGCAGTTTGAAGAGGAAATTGCTGCTCTTATCGAGCAAGAAAAGGAAGACGAGACGCTTTTTGGCGTAGACTCTGAATGGAGTCAAAAGGCCGTCAGGGCCATTCGCACAGCAAAGGAGAAAACCGATGCGCTGCAATCATCTCCGTCGATACATCCAGGTACTTTCGCAGAAGCTACCGAACGCTCACCAGAGGCCGATTTCTTCTTCTACAGCGCCCCGCCACACCTGTACCTGTCACCACTGGATATAAGAATTCTCAAGGCGAAATACGGTGCTTTTTCATGCTTCCCGTCCACGCTCCTACCCCGCGTCGAACACATTTCCACGGGCCACGTTGTAGACGAGGCACTCCGCAAACGCACCAAATACCTCGCGCATCTTCCTCACGGCTGCATCATTAGTTTTCTAGAGTGCGACTGGACGGACATTGTGCCCGCAGACATACTAGACGCATTCTCCTCTGAAATCGAGAAGCGACGCAAGCGGAATCGAGAAAAGGCCGCCCAAGAAGAGCGCGAGCGATTACAAGCAGAGCGTCTCGAGGCCGCCGCTCTGCGCGGCGCCATTGGCATTACCAACCGACGTCATCCTGCATTGCTGCACGCCCTCGACGAAGATGACCACACACCCGTCTTGGATCTTTCCCAATTCCAACCCCTGGCTGCGGCGTCTGGGGATACACCACCGGACGCACGACCTGGCTTCGAAACACTCGCGTCCATGTCTACCAGTCCATCTACGCAGCGGACCGTTTGGGGCACGAGAGTGATACCAGCGTCTCCTGAACTGGAGCCGATGCGCGTAGTGTCTACTGATGATGGATGGCTGAAGGACGAGGACTTTGTCGATACGGCTGATTTGGCATGGCAGATTGAGGCGATTGAAGCTATGGGACGGGGTGATAAGCCTGTGGCGAGTGCTAGCACGTCTACTGCTGCTGCTGCTGCTTCTGAAGGGGGAGATGGGGCGGCTGGAGAGTGGGGAAAGAAGAAGAGTAAGAAGAAGAAGCAGAAGATTACGTTGATGAGCACGGGTGGTAGGAGGGGGAATTGAAGCAGTTTCTTCTTGTCTGGTGGATAGAAAATGAGAAGAGAAGGGGAGGGGAGGGGGAGAAGAAGGAATCCCTTTGAGCACAGGTGGTGGTCGTTGAAGGGGCACTTCGAAAAGTGAAGACCCCTTTCTCGGGTCATTTTTGCGTATTCTAGGTATCCATATGTGGGGTGTAGCATGTAAGCTTGGCCATGTATTTCAGGAGTCTCTTTTCATAGCGCATTCAGTCTCTTGGTCTAGTCACCGGTCCTTTGTTCCTCTTTCCAGTTCTTTGGTTCTTTTCCATACTAGGTACATAGCTAGATCTGAGTGCAAAGCGAGAATGTATAAAACTGCGTGGGAGGTGGGAGGCGGGAGGAGAGTGCAAAGGTGGGCGTTCCGTGGAGTGGCGTGCTATTCCGTAAGACATATATACGTTTGTTGGGGGCCGAAGTCTAATCGCGCGCCCACGAGACCTGCGTGATTCTGAACATTCCACGAATTCACCTTGCTCGATAGGTGTCGCCCCAGCCTTTCTACAACTATGGTGAGATGACGTCTTGGCTTTCTCAGAACTCCACCATGATTATTTCTTTATAAGCCGAGATCGCGTTCGACCTAGTCACAGCTTGGCTTGCTTCTTTCTCTCATAATATCCTCATGTATCATGTCTTCGTTACAAGCGAATGAGCAGATTCCACCGTATACCTCCGAGGATGTCCTGGTTGCTGCAGAGCATGTTCCCGTAAGCCTGAATCGCCTCGGAGTGTATCAAATGCGAGGCTGATGTGGCAACTCAGGCTGATGGTCACAATGACGCCGATTCTGTTTCCTCCGATGAGTTTGTACCCCTCACTTTCCATAAATCATTTCAATTTCCTTAATAACAAGTCGTCACAGGCAAAGTTCCACCGCCTCCATTTCATCTAGCATCCTTGAGTACCGTCGACTTCATGGCCGCACCTATCACAGTGATAAGTTCACGACCAATTACTTCCTCCCCAACGATGATCAGCAGCTCGAATCGGTGGCATTAAGGTTAGAGTCACTATTAGCCCACATTCTTGGCTGAATCGCACGCTGATATCGTCGTCAGCCATCATTACTTGACGATCCTTTTTGACGACCAGTTGTTCCTAGCACCGCTAGAGAAAGACAAGACGCATGTAAGATTCCGCTGTCCCTTTCAGACACAGCCAAGGGTTTCCCCTCTATTGACTATTAAGCGAATGGTCTTAGCGGGTACTTGACGTTGGTACGGGATCTGGTGAGTAGCGTCCGAAAACTTGAACTTCACCACACATCATTCTAATTTCTCGCTGACCATTTCATCAGGCATCTGGGCAATGTATGGTCCAATGGAATCCGAATCCCACAAGTTCTCCCACTACACAATGTCCGGATACTCACAAAGCTGAATAGTGAATTTGCCGACCGGTTCCCGAATGCTTCAGTTATCGGCACAGATCTCTCTCCATGCCAACCGCAGTGGGTTCCACCAAACGTCTGCTTCGAAATAGACGACGCTGGCCTTGATTGGACTTGGAGTGCCAACCACTTTGACTTTATTCACATCCGCTACCTCTTGGGTGGCTTTGAGGACTGGACGGGCCTCTTGAAAGAAGCCTACAGATGCTGTGCGCCAGGGGGATGGGTCGAGTCCGTTGAATTGGATGTGGAGTTTCGCAGCGACGACGGGACTACCGACCTAGAACCTGTTCTTGCCTCGTCAGGAGACCTATTCCGAGAAGCCGGCAAAGTCTTTAAACGCCCATTCTTCTTGCAAGATATTCAGCGAGAAGCTTTTGACGAGGCGGGCTTCGATGAGAAAAGAGCAGTTCAATATAAAGTAGGTATCGTCATTTTGCTGTCATTGCGTCCGTCGCCTTTGCGAGTTCATTAAGAGATTCACTCTTTACTACTAGGTTCCTGTTGGTCCGTGGGCCAAGGACCCTAAACTTACTGAAATCGGTCGGTTCCTTGGAGCGGCTCTGGAGAACGACCTTCAAGGTAAGGCATCCTCCCGTTTCTGTACATACTCATTTGAAAGAGCAAACAATACTTACTTCTGCTCGGTAGGGTACACACAGATGCTTTGGAAAAGCCTCCAAAGACCGGCAGACGAGTACCATGTGTGGCTCGCGACTCTGCGCAAAGCAATCCGTAATCCAAAGGTTCACAGCTACATGATTGCCCATGTTGTGTACGGGCGAAAGCCAGAGTGATCCGGCGTCTCGCATAGTGGAATCAGGAAATTTATTTATGAAGAGACGGTTTCGTGAAGGGATAGCCGCCTCAGAGCTATCTGGCGAAAGCATCACTTCATTCTGCTATCTTATTCTTGATGTCTATCTGTAGTCAAGCAAACAATCAGAGAGCACACTGGTATCGGTACGGTAATGGGCTACGTAGTGACAATAAGCCAGAACGAGACGAAAAGTGACTATATCAGCATGGCGAATCGTAGATGAATTACAGGCAAGGCCAAACTTCACTTCGCGCACGATGAGAGTTCCGACGTGGCGCGACACGCGCTCGCGCACATGGACGTGTTGCACACAAAAGTTGGGCGCAGGCCGTCCGTCTGTTTGTGTTTGTGCTATACATCCCCTATAGAGGAATGTAGCTTCGACGTCTGGACTCTGGGAGGATACAATCTGTGTGCAGAAGACGGCAACCCGGTCCAGCTGTCGTCGTCGTCGACGAGGTGAAACTTCGACGCTGCGCTTCACCCTCTGGCAGGACGGACAAGTTCTGGACCATGCGTCGTGGTTTGTGGCCTCCTGCTCTCGCCGCAAAGTGCTTGCCTACACCCAGCCATGTCGAACTCGCTCGCTGCCTTTACTCACCTCTCCATTCCAACGGGCTGAGAAGAAACCGCCGCGGCCATGATGCCGGCAGTGTCGAATTTCAACCGCCTCAAGACAGTCGGCACAAACGGCGTCTACGACCTCATCAGCAAGGTCTCGCTCGAGCACTGGTATACGCTCATCCCGCGCCACGGGCCTCTCACGATCGGTGTATGGACATCTGGATCAGTGCCACCAGTGACCACGGCTGGACAAGCCTTGACGCAAGCCGCACTACCCTACGTCGTAGACGCCTTTCCGTTCAAACCTCTCGCTCTCAGGAGGGCGAACAATCCAGAGGACTAAGAGGACCCCTCGTCCTTTCGAGTCTGGCGGACCGCGGTTGCTGACAAGTCTGAAACCAGCAGCGAGCTGCGCTCGACTTTGCTCGAACAATTGTCCGAGCAAAACGTGATTGGACCGAGCAACGGAAACCGAACTATAGTTTTTTCTCCTCTCTGGTCGGGGTTGATGGCGTGTCATGGGCGAAAATGACGGGTTCATCCTCCAGGTTGCTGACTCCAACAACAAGTCTGGTCAAGTCGATCAACTTCAATGCAGCTGTCGCACAATAACTTGGCGTCAAACCGATTACACGCTTTTTATTTCCCGATGCAACGTGCTGTGCAAACACTTCTTAAACGTCCTGGCATCTTTCTCTGTACCTTTTCGCTATGCGCTTATTTCAATTCATTCATCATGGTCTCGATTGTATCAGGGTCGCATCCCTTCAACGGGATAAGTCTCATATCGAGAGTAGCTCTCGGTGGCCATATCTTTCTCGTATACTCTGCACACAAAGTCAAACGTACTCCCTCGTGCGACTATTTCTGACTATTTCCATCGAGCAAGGACACGCAGACCTCATCCTGTTCAGTGTTGCCCAAGAACGTACTGCTTCCAGTTACGCCCCATAGTCGCTGACCATATGGCAGTGACTTCCACCACAAGCTCCTCGGTCACGTCGGTCCAGTTCTGACCCGCTGTCAGCTTTTCATGTCTAGTCAAAGTGGTAATGTCGAATCGATGTCCTGCCCAAAGGCCTCTGTGAATTCGTCCGGTTGGGTCTTGCAGTGCCACGGACGAACTGGAACTCCATGAAATGCGAGACAAAACGACGCATCCGAATCCAATGCCTCGAAAAAAGGGACCATGAGTCAATCCCGGCTGCAGCTCGAGGGGCTCTCGTCGCACATACTGATGTGTTGTCAGATTACGGAGGATCCAAACTTCATCTCGGGGATAAAAGTCATCGCGTTGCATGTGAAGTTCGTTCTCCAAAGTCCGATAGCATGGATCCTGACGAAGAGTACCCAAAATGGAGTACAAATTCCGACCCCTGAATCTGGTTTCTGGCCTCAGGAATTTCGGTTTTAAAACTTCTGCTGATCCTTTCATACAGAGTGACTGCTTCAGGTTGAAAATACTTATCTTCTGGATACTCATCTTCTGGTCTTCTCTCGAGAAGGTTTTCCTTGTCTTCCTCCGTAGCAAAGAGGCCTGGGGGATAGTCGTCAACTTCGACGAAATCTCCCACCGTGATGAGCTGCTGGCCAGCCCAAACGCCGAGAAGTTACATCAATTCCCGAACGAAATACTCTCTAGCGATGCTCCAAAAGTATAGATTCGTGACACCTAGAAAAATCACACTTTTCAGATCGTCATCGTAACAATGTTCGAAAATTAGGCGATGGATTTCAGTGGGGCACCGAGAGAAGCTCCCAGGCTTTCTGTCCATAGTTGCAACTACATAAACGTGTAGGTCAGTAACTTGGAATAATAAAAGTCTATAGCGGAAACTTGAAATAAGTCACCTGCTGCTCTATTATGAGACTTCACGTTCTCGGGTCTCGAGTCATGATAAGTAGGTACGACAGGAACCGCCAGGGCTCTTTCGAGCTCTTCGGACACCTCAGAATCAAAGATAAACTCTCCAAGCTCTATACGTTCCGTATTCAACACTTTTTCACTGCCGAGAGCAGCAATTTCCCAGTACTGTCTCATGTCTGCTATCGAGGTGATGTGTCTTGACTCCGCGACCAGTGTTTGGAGCAGTGTTTGGAGTAGAGCTTGGCAAAAGCTCTAAGAGACGACTTTCGCAGTCGAGGCCATAAACTCTTTTTCAGGATGGAACTGGATTTTTTTTGGCAATCACAATTGGCAAACTTGAAAGGTCAAACAAGTTACACAAGTTACAAAAGCCGCGAATCATACGGAGAAGACAAAGCCGGGCAGGCAGTGTGTGTGCACTGTGTCACGTGTGTACTGTGAAGCACGACCCCACTTTTAATTCACGCTTGTGCAGCGGGCGGTGAACCAATTTTTTTCCACGATGGCAGAAAAGTACGAACAACTTTCTATGCAATCAAAGCCAGTATTCACCAGCATCAAGGCCGCTCAGTGCATGA
The DNA here is from genome assembly GCA_004016085.1 of Claviceps quebecensis. Lineage (NCBI taxonomy): Eukaryota > Fungi > Ascomycota > Sordariomycetes > Hypocreales > Clavicipitaceae > Claviceps > Claviceps quebecensis. Next base: position 31,191 of record QEQW01000273.1, read on the forward strand.
CAAGAACAACATACCATTGTTCCGACACGCACAAAACGCTCGAAACAGAGCATGGCCGTGACTACATCACCGACCCTCACGTCGACGTCGCACACCCTCAGCGGCCAGCCCCTCATGGCATCCACATCCCTATCCGGCGCAAAGCCGGCATCCGACATGGACATGACAGCGTTCCTCGAAAGTCTACGACCCGATAACCGTCACAAATTTATCGAACCGAATGCTGCCATCACCAGCGAGTCACTGAACATTGTGAAGAATACATTAGAGTCATTTGCCTCCCAAGTCAGTGATTTGCAGCAGCAGCGACTAAAGGAAAGCAGAAAGCGCAAGCGAAGCAGAGACGCAAGCGTGGTCGGGGGCGGCGATGTCCTGAAGCTACGAAAAGTGTACGTGGATGGCTTTGAGACAGGTCAGGTGTGGCAGCAGGCGAAGAAGATCATCCGCGGTGTCTTAGGCTTCGCGGATGGTTTGGTCGACGAGCTGGAGGAGCGAGGCGAGGTGGTGGAAACTGGATCAGAGGGAGAAGAAACTCGCAGCTTGGCGTTTGGAGAGGACGGCTTTGAGGTGGACTCAGACGAGGACTCTGATGGTTCCGAAGAGAATTCAGATGACGGTTCTGACGAGAACGAGGACAGCGCCATTGACGAAATGGAACAAGAGGGCGAGGATTCAGAAGGGTCAGAACAGGACGTTGACGGGGACGCGGAGCTTCAGGATGCGTCCAATCAATCTCAAGATGATGATGTTGGAGAAGGAGAAGAAGAAGATGAGGACGAAGAGGAGGCGGACGAATTCGTCCAAGACCCCAATGGGCTTAACGATGGCTTTTTCTCTATCGATGACTTTAACAAGCAGACCCAGTGGTTCGAGGATCAGGATGCCCGAGGGGATCCCACTACAGATCAAGCTAGCGATGATGAAGATGTGGACTGGAATGCCGACCCTCTGGCTCCGCCGAAATCAAGTTCCAAGTCATCCGGCAAGAAGGGTGCTCGAGCAGATGCGGAAGAAGAAGAAGAAGAAGACGACGACGACGGACCGACTTTTGGGGACATGGATCTCGATGCGCCGGAGGGTGCCAGTGACGAAGAAGACATCGATATGGACGACGGCGTTGAGGATGATGAAGGCAACGACTTCAACGCCAATGAAGTCTACTACAAAGACTTCTTCGCCCCTCCTCCACGCAAAAATAAGGCAGGCAAACCTTTCAAGAAAAGAGCCCCCAAAAGCGAACCACAGAAACCCAACGAGGATGATACAGCGCGGGCCATGGCCGATGTAAAACGCGACCTCTTCGACGACGAGTCTGATAACGAAGATGATTCAGACCAAGAACTATCGGACGTCTCCGCCGGAGATCCCAAATCAAGACGGTCCGCCCACGAGCGCCGCCAGGCCAAGCTCGCCGAAGAGATCCGCCAACTCGAAGCCGCCTCGGTTGCCAAGCGAGAATGGACCCTCTCCGGTGAAGCCGCCGCGGCTGACCGACCCCTAAACTCCCTCCTCGAACAAGACCTCGACTTTGAGCACGTCGGCAAACCCGTCCCCGTCATCACGCCCCAAGTCAGCGAAAGCATCGAAGACCTCATCAAGCGAAGAATCCTCGCGCAAGAATTCGACGAAGTTATCCGCCGCCGCCCCGATACCGACGGCCTCCCCGCCCACACCCGCCGCGGCCTCATTGAACTAGACGACAGCAAATCAACAAAGGGTCTCGCCGAGGTCTACGAGGAAGAACACATCAAGCAAGCCAACCCAGACACTTACGTCAGCCAATCCGACGCCAAGCTCCAAAAAGAAGAAAAAGAAATCGAAGCTCTCTGGAAAGACGTCTCCGCCCGCCTCGACGCCCTCTCCTCATGGCAATACAAGCCCAAGCCCGCGGCTCCCACCCTCAGCGTCGTCTCCGACATAGCCACCATCGCCATGGAAGACGCCCAGCCCACCACCGCACAAGCCGTCACGGGAGCCTCCTCCCGCATGGCCCCTCAGGAGATCTACAAGGCCGGCACCAAAGACGACATCTCGGCAGCGGCAGCCGCAATCCCCAAGAGCGAAGTCGTCACCAAGGCAGGTCTGCCGCTCGCCCGGGAAGAAATGTCCCGCGAGGAGAAGCTGCGGCGGCGAAGACGCGCCAAGGAGCGCATTCGGAAGGCTGGTGGTGCGGAGGCTCAGCGGGATAGTAAGAAGGGTGTATTGGGGACGAGGGCGAAGATGCAGCGGGATACGATGGCGGAGCTGAAGAGGGGAGGCGTGAAGGTTATTAATCGCAAGGGTGAGATTACGGATGTGGATGGGAATAAGGCCAAGGCTAAGAAGGCTGTTAATGGGCGGAGTTTTAAGCTGTAGTGTGCTTGCTTCTTTTGGGGGTGATGGGGGATCCCGGATGGTAAAGAAGAAGGAAAAGGGGAGGGGGGGGGGGGGGGGGGAA
>QEQW01000274.1:0-33476 GCA_004016085.1 Claviceps quebecensis
CCGGATGCGGAGACGTATGAGAGGGCGAGGGGGGGGGAGTTGGGGCCTGTCAAGGTTGGGGAGGGGAGTTATGCGTTTATGTTTGAGAGTGGCTTGATGATGGGGGTGACGGACTGGGGGTTGAGGAGGTGTAGGAAGTTGCAGGAGGGATATTGTGAGGAGAGTTGGGGGGGTGTGGTGAGGCATTTTGGGAGGGGGGACGGGGTTGTGAGGAGTCATCTTTTGGGGCATCTTTTGGGGGGGTGACTAGAGGTGTAATTTTGTGTGATTTTGTTTGATGTTTTTCTCCTTTCTGCTGTTTTTATTATCCATGGCTTGTTGGCTATCTTTGTGCTGTGTTGCTATGTAATACTGTCTTGCCATCTCTATACTGTCTTGCCATATATTATCTATACTCTTTCTTGAGTCTTGCCTTGCCTTGATACCGTCTTGCTTAGTCTCATCACCTATCTTACCCCTTTCATTATTTCCTCTATGCTTCATATCATCTGCTTACGGCATGCGGACCCGTGATGGGGATGTATCATGTAGGCATTGCTCAAAGTATACACAACATTGCAGAGACTGACTTGAAATCATAATCATGAAAAAAAAAGTCCGGCTGCTTCTTTCCATCTGACCTAGCACCAGAAAACCCCGGCCTGAAAAAAAGAAAAAAAAAACGTGACGAACATCAAATCCCCCTTCCATGTCTTGATCGCCGTGACGCCTCGCGCGCGCTACTCCAACTTCTGAGCCTCCTCCTCCACGCCCTCCTCATCCCCCGCCCAGTCCCTCCATCCCTCCCCCCTCAACCAAGTAATCCCCTTCCTCCACTGCCTCTCCGGCACCGCCGCCCGCGCATCCCTCTCATACGCCACCCCCGTCAACGCCAGCGCGAGCACAAACACGCCCACATCCCCCCCACGAACAGCCCTCCACCACCGCCTCTTGATACCAACCCGCCACAACGAAAGAAGACTCAGCCGCGCGCTAGACAAGAAGATGGGACGACCATGGCGACTATCCATTACACACGCCCAAAGTCCAGCCGCAAACCCCCCCAGAAAGAAGCGCTGCGTGGGAAGCACACGCCGCGGCAGATAGTTCTGGAAGAAGCATATAGACGCCCAAGCCGTAGATATAGCGCCCGTAGCAAAGAGTGCCGTCCGAAACGCCCGGGACAGCATCGCCGAGAGAACCGCAACAGGGCGATGGTACAGAGCAGCAAGACGCGGCGGCACCACCAGCGTGAGCACCGCATACACGCCCAGGAAGAAGCGCGCCAGCGGCGGCAGAGCACGCAGCCAAAACGTAAGCAGTGTACGCGCGCAGGACGGATCCTCGGGGTGTAGCGTCGCGCACGCAAGCGACGTGATGAGCGGGTGTGCCTGTGCCGTCAGAGGCGCAACGGCCTGCAGCGCCGCCGGCATACTTTCCCAGGTATGGTGCTGATAATAGTGCGGAAACATGGTCGGGGAGACGTACGCCGGCCACGAGAGCCGCGCCATGTGTGCGAGGGCGTCAACTACCGCGGTGGCGGCGGCGGCGGCGGAAGGGGGACTACTACCCCTACTACTACCCCTACTACTACTACCACCCGCGCTGGTGGGTAGATAGCCGCCCGAGTGTGAAAAGATGAAGCGCCCGTACGCGTCTGGGAAGCAGTCCCGGTCGAATACCACGGCGTGGAGGAGCTGGCCCGTCGCGAGGGGCTGCAGGAGCCAGCTGCCGAACCACCATGGGCGTCCGCCGCGGCGGCGCCATATAAGGCCCTGAGCTTCGCATACGTTCCAGGTAAACTCGAGGGCGCGTACCAGTGCGAATAACGCGATTGTCCCGCGCAGTAGGCCGCGTGAGTGTCGCGTGGGACATGCCCCGAGAGCTACGCCCGCCAGAGAAGCACCCACGGCTGGCGCATAGCGTGATGTCAGCGCCGCGCCTATGCGAGGGTTTCGCTTCCGAAAGGGCGCGGCTTGCGTGTCTAGTAGCTGCGCGCGTAGCCGCCACAGGAAGCGGAAGAGCAGCCGGTATAGCAGCACTGTGGCCGACAGCGACGCTGAGAGCCGTACCGCGGGCCACGACGTGCTGCTTTTGCGGCTGCCATCACCAGCGGCTCTGTTGCCGGCTAGTTTCCGCGCCACGACGTCCCACGCCTTGCTGCCCGCTAGAGATACCAGAAACACGCGCAGCGCGTGCCGTATCGCCCTCGCGTTGTAGTCGTCGCCATTGCTGTTGCTGTTGCTGTTGCTCTTGTCGTGGCCGGCGTCTCTCCGTGGCTGCAACGCCTTGTCGACCGCGGCGGGTGTTGGTGCTGCTCTGCGCAACGTCCGGGATCGGGATAGGATGCATTTGTGCAGGGCGGCGTATTCGCGTGCCGAGATGGTGTAGCGGATTGTGTTGCGCAGTACGGGGTCCACGGGTGGCGAGGCCATCGCGTTGGCCGTGGACCGTGATATGTAAGATGAGGGGGATCTTGTGTTGTTGGTATTTTTCTTGTGTCTGTTGATGTTCCTGGACTCCTGGTTGTCTGTTGTTGATGCTTGGCGTCCCCTAGTGACCGACCCTTGGTTATGTATTGCTAGATTTAATTAATCCTCGTGCTTATTGTCGCTCCTTGGTTGTTGCTGTACATCGCTCGTGGTTCCTTGCCGGTGATCCTTATTCTCCCTTGTCCTAATAGGTACCGCCCTGGTCTTCCTGGTTCTTCCTGACTGTTGCTCGCGTTCTCGTTACTCTTGCTATTCCTTGACATCCCTCGGTGCTTCTTCCGCTCCTGCTGCCTTAGCCGTGGCGCAGTAATGCAGTCAGTCGACACGGTGCACGAGGACGCGATGGTTCTGCTGTAGTATGATCACGATCGTGGTAGAATCTGGGTATTGTTGCCAGCCTGATGGTATTGTGGTCTGACTCCTGAGGTGTGACCGTGTGGTAGATGGATATGTCTGTGTTCTTCCTCGGCAACAGCTGCTTGGTACAATGTACATTGAGATCGAGACACGAGGCATGACGCCATGGACCCATCGAGCGATTCGGCCGCCACATGGCTCAACCTCACCTCGTTGGGCAACGAATATGTACAGCCAAGAATGTATCAATTATTGACTACAGTCTCCTCGTATGTTCCCATTTACCACCATGCCTCATCCGCTAATGTGTTTCCCATCCCAGAGGCCCTTCCAGTCCTATCATTCAAGCTTCACGTGCTCACGTGTAGTTACCACCGACATTCGCACCGCCTACTCATCAAACAAACCAAGCGCTTCTCCAGTACTTCTTGCCGGTGCATACCCGTCATCCACTGCTTTCCACGCCAACGTCTTTTCTCATCCCTAAATGCCTCCTCACAAAACATCCCGTGTATGTCAACGGCCCCCCCCTCCCTCGCGGGGACGAGTCCATGGCATCGCCAGCTGCGTAAAGTGCCAAGTTCCAACAGCGCCCAGCAACCCAACACCACCAAAAATCATCATTCCCGAAACCACTCACTATCCGCAGGGTAGGATCAGATTTGTGCCTCTTGTATCATTCCCCGAGACACACTACAAAAGTGAAATCGACAAACTATCCCTAGCCACTCGGCAAGTGTCCTCCGCAAGCAGAAAAATGCAGCCCAAGAAGCGGGATTAATAACAGACCAAACGACTGGCCACAAAACAAATGGGCAAAAAATACGCAAACCACAATAACACCAACACCGTCCATCTTCGCAAAGGTGCCTGCAGCATCAAAAGCCACAGCCCCAGACCTCGTCCCTACGCAGCGTCCGCCGTCCAGTAAACATCTCACGCAAAGAAGGATGCGCATTCTCGATATGGATGCTTGATTGCACTCCGAATGCCCCACCAATGACTGCTAGCACGAAAACAACAGATAATGACGCAAAAACAAAAAATGGTCAAATAGAAGAGCCAGAAGAAGAAGCCCGGGAAAAATTCGTCAGATCGTCAACATATAACGTGCACATATCAAGGGTACGCCGCAGCAGTGTCTCTCACTCCCGGCAAAACAGGCACCCACTTCCGTCCCAGAGAAGGTCCATCTGCATTCCCATACGGAAGAACCTCTTCCTGCCATCCCAGCGCACTCCAAGGTCCCATATCCTGCGGACTAGGATTCCCCAGAGCCACCCGGATACCTTCAGCTTCGGGGACGCGGTCCCCCAGAACAGCATTGAGAGCGCGCAGACGACGTGCTTCGCGCTCCTCGACGGCACTTCGGATGATCCGGTAGCGTGAGTCCGCGTTGGCCCATCCATTCACGTTGCCTGAGCTGGCCGATTCAAGTATCATCTTGAGGTGAGAAAAGGGAAGATTGATCAAGGCCCGAGAGAGGACGGCGGATTCCATGGGCTGAGCCTGTGGAGCCGCTTTGGGCGTTTCGGCGTCGGACGGAATCACTTCTTCCCCCAAGGATAAATCGCCAAATTGAATGCCCGCAATTTGTCGTGATCGGTGGCCCTTTCCGAATGGAATAGAAGACCCTCGGATGGTGGCGGCTGATTTCTTTACAGACTTTGGGCGTGGCGGTGGAGCTGGGGGAGGTGAAGGTGGTGCTGGCGAGTGTGAGGGTGGTGGTGGTGCGTGTTCGGGCAGCCGGGCATATGACTTTGGATCTCTCGATGAAACATCAAGGGTGAAAGTAGGCGGAAGATTGTGGACAATGAACGTCACCAGGGCGTTGAGAAGAATTCTGGATCCGTCGCCGTACTTGAAACTGTCGCCGGAGCCATTGTCGACATGCCCCTCCAGAGCAAACTCCATCAATTTTTCCATGGTGTGCCAACTCAGTAGCTGAGTCGCCACTTCGCACCCACGCCGAACAATCGGAGCCCATCCCAACAGATGGCCAGCAGCAGCATACGAGAGGGCAAAGTCTAGCTGATCGCTGGTGGTGCCCACATCTGCAAAGGTGTGTTGCGAACCAGGGCGTCCTCGAGCCGGCAGCGGCAGGAGTGGTAGGCCATATAATCGCTGGACACTCATGTAGAATGAATCCGATCTCAGCCACTTATCTCCCGTCTCGAGCAGAAGCGTATGCGTATGCGAGTTTCGGTCCGACAACGTCAGCGGCAGTGTCTGGCTACCGAGAAGAGCACTGAGAACACGACTGCGTGCGAATACCAGGCGATGACCCGGAATTCGAACAGGAGCCGCTCGATCGTCTACATATCTGAGCTCCAGGGTGCAATCTGCAAATTCAGAATCGCCAAAGTGTTGCTGCATGTAATCGACAAGACGGTCCCCATCGCTGTCGGGCAAAAAGGGTTGGTCTTGGGGCCCATGGCCGTTGCTGTGGCCATCACCATAGCCATTGCTGTGACCATTAGTATAGCCGTTGCTGTGACTGTTGCTGTGGCCCTGGCCCTGTCCATGCATCATCCTAGGGTAGTCCAGAGGCATAAACAATCTTTCGTGTTGACCATGACCAGGCCCGTCCAGCTCTCCCGGTCCGGTGCCTCCGCCGTTGTAATGTCCATTCGTCGGATACGCCTGGTAGATGGGCTTGTCTTCGAGCTGGCCGGACGAGTGAGATTCGTGAAAGCTGTGGGGCGTGGATGGCGCAAAATTCATATTGGTTCCGTATCCAGGGAAGGCATCCATAGGACCAAAGCCCATGGCTGGACGGCCATAGTGCTCAAAGTCTGCTGGCTGCATCATATCCGCTCCATAGGGCATCATGGGAGGATATCCGTTACCCGGGGGCGGCATGTACGGTGTGCGGCTGTCCACCATGGGCGGCATGGCAGGGGGGGCCACGATACCACCAGAATGGAGGGGTACAGGAGAACTGTTTTGAGAATTCTGCAACGTGCCAAAATGGATGCTACCGTTGCTGGGATGAGAATAACGCGCCTGATGAGCCGCACCATTATGCATTGGAGGCCGTGGACCACGGGCAACATCACCATTTGCCATGAAGCCGTACGGACGCGGGACTGGCTGGAACGGGGGCGGGATCGGGTAACGGGAGGGCGAAACTGCTGGCAGTGGACGGCCGTTGGCAGCTTTTGCGGCAACAGCGTGTTGATCAACTGCTAATCATCCAGTCAGCCGCAAAGACACTTTTGGTCAGACATTGAAATTGAGGTTATGGTAGCAAATAGGCGTGCTCTTGACTCACACTTCAATGCATGCGCACTTGTGTTGACCCGTGTCTCAGATTTCGGTTCAGGTCTGCTGCTATATCGTCCGTTCGAAGCATGGTGATCGGCAGCCGGGAGTCTTACGATGTGCGAGTCATGCGTCGTTTGTTTTTCGGCTGGTATGGTCGGGCGAATTTCACGCGTTATCTCGCCGGAAGGATTGTGTGCACCGTGACCCGTTTCTGGCAGGACAGAGGCGTGTGAGATGTACTGAGGCAAAGACAATCTATGGGAGGTGGAGGCTCGATTTCAGCTTACCAATACAAGCCCGTCCATTTGCACTGTCCAAGTGGTCGGTCGAGCTCTCGGATGATGGCGGCAACTCACAAGTTTCGTCGTGCGAGGTGGCGGCGTCGGGAACACCTCGACTCACTTCGGTAGCCTGTCGCGCATCCGTCTTGACATCAGGCTGGGTCGAGGTAGCCTGCGAGCTTGGCGAGTGCAACTCAGTGGCAGATGAAGCCGTGGAAGATGCCACAGATGCGTCTCTGGCAGCAGCAGCAGCAGCCTTCCGCTGGGCGTAGGTCAGAGGCAAAGCGGGCTTCGGCCGGTATGAACCAGTGCCTGCCTTGCGGCCCCTGACAGAGCCGTTCGGCGGCGCCATGATTACGTTCAGCGTCGATCAACAAGGCGTCAGATGAGGGCATGCGGCTCGTCGAACGTTGTGCTGTCGAAGAGGAGGGATGTCGGCCGAGCAGTTCGTTGAGAAGGCGACTGTCGGAGACCGAGGAGAAGGAAGAAGCTTGGATGCCGGGCTAGAGAAGAAAAGAGAGGGACAGATGGAGTTTTGAATCCCGCACACTGGCGAGTTCAAAAGAGAGAACAAGGAGGGAGGAAGAAATCAGCGGCTCGCCCACAACGCCGCAGAGATGATCACATGAGAGATGCACGGTCGGCTGCAACCTCTGTGCATAGATGTCGCCAGGGACAAAGATGAAGGCGGAAGAGGAGAGATGTGAAGACTTGGGGTGCAACGCGAAGAACGGGGAGGGGCGGAGAAGTCTGTTTCTAAACAAATGTACATGTGCCAAGGTGCTGTGCTAGGTATCTTTCCAAGTACCGGCCAAGTTGTCTCCGCCCGCACTGCAGTGCGACTTTTTTAATCCAGTCACTTGCTCCAGGCTTTGTGCACTTTATTAGCGCCAGAACTTCCTTTCATGCAGCAGCATGCTCCATACCGTACTTTGATATCGAGTTATCGACTCATCGAGGAGGTATCAGTGATCAGATATCAGATCCATTCGAAGTAGGTATCCTGCACGTCATGTTCCTTCGTCTTCTTCTGCGTTCCGGCGACACGCCAGAAAAATATACGGTGGCACAGTAAGTATGCTTTGCAGCTCTCACCGTACAATAATCTCGAACCAAGAAAAGCAATACTGGGTCGCGCACCTGTTCCGCCAATCAGTGCGAGGGCCAATTCACGAGTGAGAGAGGTGACGTTTTGACTTTTGTCCATTGTTCATCGCACTTACAATGAGGGCGTACACAACTGGGTGTCCCGATCCTTGGGTTTGCACTGTTTGGCCACCGTCATCAGCGATTCAGTACAGAGGGTAATAAATTCGCCCATCTTCTCAACCGGCGCAGCCCCGGATGAATGTCGCCCTACAGTCATGATGGTAAACCCGAGGACTTGCGAACATAAAAAGGGAAGCGCTCTACAGCTCGTCGAGTCCAGACTCCAGTATTGCACACCTGCTACGTCACATTCAGTATTGCGGCAATTGCGTGCGGCAATGTTCGACAAGTTGTTGGATGAGTTCGGTCAAGCTGCGATAAGCACAATGGAACTCGTCAGTTCATGTCCTGTCTGGCCATGGATTTCCTTCACCCTTTTTCCTCGTTTCTTCCGACAGTCTTCATGCCAATAGAAGTGTATGCCTTGGCTATTGACAACTGAACAAGTTTATGTAAACGGGGAACGAATCACGCCAGCAACAATAGCTAACGTCTGAGCTCAAGACAAACGCGACGTCGCTTCGCCATTGCAGGGGCTCCATGACGAAAGTTTTCTTATCGCGAAGTGCCCTGTTTCTCGAACTGGGCAGTAGGCAGACGCTGGCTTCGTACTCCTGAACTTAGGACGAAGAGCCCTATGGACTACTTTCACGTTGATTTGGCCGACGTAATCCATAGCTCGGATCAGCTTTTTGTTTGCCGCATGTCGACTTGTCGTGTTGATAATATCCAGTTGTCGAGCCATGTCTACGAGGAGTTATGGTGTACCACGTCAAAGATGAAGCGGACAGATGGGACTGGTTCCCGATTCTAATAGATATCCGCCTAGAACATCTGTATAACATGTTGCATTCCTATCGAAGACGTTACTTGCGGGGAAGCGCTGCTAGTTTACAGGGTCGTAAATGTGTGTGGATTTAGGCCGCCAAACAATGGATGGCTTGAGGCAATACAAAAGCCTCCATCATGGAGATTCATCGTGCATGACTCTCTAGCTATGTCTTCCTTGTGCAGCTAACACGACGAATGTGCATCCATGAACTGCATTTTAGCGCTGAGACGAGGCGAATAGGGGTGAATAGTCGACGATAGAGTAGATCCAGGAGTTGGTCAGATGTCCTCGACCATTCAATCCGTGACTGGTGAGGCTCGGCGCTGCACAGTCCGACAACGACGTCTACCAATACACCATACGTACGTATGTAACTAGTTGATGGCAGTTGTCAGTCATGAGATATGGACTTTCTATTTACACCAAGAACTATGCACTTGTTTATCCTTGCTTGCACCGATTCATTTCGACTCACGAGTGTCGCCACTATCGTCCTCGGATATCGCCACCGGCATACGATGTGATGTTGATGCTGAACCGGTACTCCGGTATCGATCAGATGGCTAGCATGGCTACCATACTCTTGCCTTGAAGGATGGGAGGTAAAGGACAAGAAAGCGGCCGATTGGCTGCGCTATCTTTTTCAACATGTACCTGTTAGGTACGTAGGGTATGGGCGGCAAAGGACCACAAGGATGCCTATTTCTACTACCAAATGTACGCAGAGAAGAATACAGAGTTCTCTAGATCTGCACAGTAAAGATCACGACGCGCGTTTTATTTTGGGCTTGTGTATCGGCCAAAACATCATGAGATTAATACACTTGTGGTTGTGAATACATACTGTCAAGTTTGAACAGTGAGTGGCTCACGAGTCACGGTGGAGCACCCAAAGTCGTGCACAATGTCGCGAATTTCAATTACCTAATGACTTCGCACGTCGACAACGCGCTTAACATCAGCCACCTACCTCATGAACTTATTTTCTTCGCGACGCGTTTCTCGTGATACTATGCATATGCTTCCCCCTTATAATAACTCCAGCAACACGTACATCCTCCACAATGGACACTCCTTCTCCCGATTACGACTCGGAGAGCCTCTCTGACCAGTTCGGTTTCTATGAAAACGACGATGCCGAAACATCCACAGCCGATGCTTTCATTGAATATGCATTGAGTGATATCAAATACCCGGATGAAGTCCTTGAGGAAGTACTACGCCGAGTCAATCGGATCTCCCACCAGTGTCATCCTGGGGGCGCGTCTGAAGATGCACCTTCAGAGTCCGCCGCCACGGAATACGCCCAGTCGCTACTGAAAAGTCCAGATCACATCTTCAAGCAGGTCTTGCGAGTCACAAAGATTCAGTTTCACCGCCTTGTAAAGTGGCTACGCGTCAATACAACCTTCGAGGACAATCAACACCGGACTTGTGAGCAGAGGCTCATGGTCTTTCTGTACATCATGGGCTTAGGCAAGACTCAACGCAGTGCGGCACATCAATTTCGAATGAGCCAACGATCCGTGGGGCGTATATTCCATGAAGTCCTCACCTACATGGAAACATTGCATAATGCCTTCGTTCAATTACCGGGAGAGACCTATGTCTCTGACAAAATCACCACCGACGAGAAGTACTTTGCCTTCAATGGATGCATCGGCGCCATCGACAGCATGCATATCGCGGCACATGTGCCGTTGGACCAACAAAGCCGGTTCCGATCGCGAAAGGGGGACATCTCCCAGAAAGTATTCGCGGCTGTTACCTTTAGTGGACGCTTCGTATACGTGTTAGCGGGCGCCGAGGGCTCTGTTGACAATGCAACACTTCTGCGGCTAGCCAGTACGAAGGACTTTGTAGTTCCTGAGGGCCGTTTCTTCATCTCTGGTACTGGCTTTGGCAATTCCCATCGTGGCGTCCTGTGCCCGTACGCCAAGGCCCGTTATCCTATACAGAACTACGCCAAGTTAGGCCCGCTACCGGATACTCCTGAGGAAGCATATAACTTCATACATTCCTCCATCCAGGTCACAATTGAAAAGGCTTTCAGCATGATGAAAAAGCGGTGGGAAATTCTCAGTTCCAGTCCTCCAGAGTACAGTGTTTTGGACCAATCACGTATTGTTTTTGCGGCTACGGGACTACACAACTTCATCCTGATGGATGGTCTTGAACCAGACGATTACATTGAACGAGAAGAAGACGAATTTTCAGCTTATGAGAAATTCATCCGCACCGATTCTTTGACGATGGCCGATGAGGTGGTCGGCGAAAGGACTGTAGAGGACCTTCGTGATGAGATTGCGCAGGAACTATGGAATAATTACGCTGACCATTGAGCGAACCTTGCAGTCTAGCCATCATTTTGATGGTTAGAAAACGGCGATTCAGGTGCATAATACAACTTCGCCAAGTGGAAGCTCACTACGGGCTGAAAGCTATCGGCCAAATGTATAGAAGTGCTTCAAAAACCCAGGCGAGGAGGAGGAACAGGTACGCAGCAGTTTCCGCCACGGGTGACTTTATGCAGAAACGGTGGCATTGCGCGGCGTTGAAATCGGCATTATAATTTATGACACTCATCCATCAATCATCACCTTCCGCCGGCGCCATCGCGTTGGCTGTCTTGCACACCTCTACGGCGTCACTGGAGGAGAACGGGATAGTTGGAATCGTGTGAGTTCATTACTAAGAACAAGAAAGGAAAAACAAAGGAAGCATCAACAACATCCATCGGCTTCTTGATATCGCTTCACTCCTCCTCTCATTCACTACGATGCTCAATCAATCTTTCCCTCCTTCACATCTCTCTTTCGCCTTCATACATGAATCGAGCCATTTCAATTTTCTCGCCCCCAATTCTCCTCCGCCCTGAACACCTCTACTCGTCGACAAAACAAATCATAGCACGACCTTGGCCACTCGAGTCGCTTCGTCTCGCTATGTGGAATCTGTTCATGCTTTACAGTTCCCGGAGTTTCGCGGCAAGGCGATCATCGTTCCGCTCAAACTACGCCTTGTCATGTTCTCGGTCCATCCGGGAACACCGTAACCAACCCCAATAAGCTGTGTAAGAGCGTTGTCTCGACTGCACCTTCTCGAGAGCGGATCTCTCGTCGCAAAGGTTGCAGAAGGTGGGCCAGGTCTGTTTGACGTTCTGGCAGAAGACCCGGTCACCCGAGTTGTTGCATAGGGTCGGCTCATGGCGATGACTGGGCTTGCTTGTTGACTCGGGAGCTGGGCCTGGAATTTGTCAATGTTGTCTCAAGCATCAGATTATCGCAGGCGTTTTTCCGCTGGTCATACAGCGCCTGGATATGTCTTATCTGTGCGGCCTTGAGTGCGACATGATCATGTTGACGTTGCAGGCATTGTCCGCAAGGAATTTGGTAAGCTAAGGTACACCGGATGCGCTCAAGTCTCATCTTCTACAGCATGTTTGATGCGCTTTGGAAGACGAGGCTATTGCCTGTGGTTAGCTTTCTAAGGCGCATTTATCGAAGTGTCGCTCACTGCCGTGTCATAACGAGTCAAGGCTAAAGAGGGGCAAGGATGGAAAAAGTCATCGGCTCACAAAGTGTGTCGTTCTGACAGCCAGCCCATGAGTTCAAGGACCTCTTATCTCGTGTCGTTGTTGATAGGCTGTGGCGGTCTTCATGAGGATGGTGAATCTGGTTCTTGAAGTGTCCAAGTTCAACCATAAGCAAATCGCAAAGACGGGCTGCATAACGACTCGAGATTGGATCGAATAGGGATGGCACACAAATAAAGTGGCAAGGAGGAAATGGGAAGGATGAAGCGACTTTCAGATCGACGCCGGGTGTGTGAGGAGTCACCCGAGACCATCGAGAATCCTGAAGCAGGAGAGAGTCATTTGGAAACACTAAGCAAGAGATGGCCAAGTGTGGTTGAGTTGGATGAGAAAACAAGAACGGACTGGAATTTGGGGGGGGGGGGGGGCGAACGAGCGCCTTTTATAATCGTTTTGATGGGTGGTAGTGCTGGTTGTGTATATCAGTAGAGCAACGCTTCATTATTGCACATTGGCAATTTCTGCACTCGCAAGTGTTGGCAAATGTGAATCATGACCTGTCGGGAAACATACTTCCGAAGCGAATGTTTGGCCCGATACCGGGGCACATCTTCCCACAGCTGTTGGCAGCTCACATGTCGAGCTCGTCATTTCGTTTACATCAATTTGCGCAACACCTTCGGCAAAGTACTTGGCTCGAGCGCAGACGTGTGGCCGATGAAGACAAATGAACGAGGCTGCGTGGATCGATCAGGTGTTTCCAGGAAATATTCATACGATCAGGAGGAGAAGAATCCCATGAGAGGGCTTTTGTGTGTCGATTACCGAGTCACCGATATGATGATGAAGATACAGAATTACCTTAATGCCGCTCCAAAAGGCCAAAAGGCTAACCGGACTATTCGACATATCGAAATTCTACCCCCTGAGCATTCCTGCGTAGGTTTGGTCTAATAATTCTGGATTGTCTGTATCGTGTTTCCCCCGATTTTACAAGAACTTTCGACTGGGAAGCTGAGCCTACACCTGCAGCATTGAGGCATTGCGGCAAACGTTCGGCAAGTGCTGAAAAAGTCCGCTCAAGCTGCGACAAATACAATAGAATCTCTACTTCATGCCTTTCCTGGCCAAATATTTTCTTCATTCGGCTTGTAACCCTGTATTATGTAAACAAACGCGTCTTGTGCTACACAATACACATGTGACATCCGGTCTATTAGCATCGATGTATCATCCATGTTCTGTCCATTTATGTCCGTACTTATTGAGAATTAAGCCATGCTGTGCCGGGAGCCGCATCACGTGACGGCCGTACCTGCCGAACGTGCACATATTTTCACTTTCCCACTTCTTGGGTAACCTAGCTCTTTAGTCAAAATAAATATTCCATTTTGCCCCCCAATTTGCTCAACAGTACTATCATTTAATTAAGCCTTCCTGAATCCTGGACCTTCAAACCAGTACCTCCAAGCCATTATGTATCCCCAAGCCTTTCGGTTCCTCCAGATGCCACCATGCCATAACAATGGCTGCCAGCTGGGAATAACTCCTCGTCCGAGGTTTGTATCAAGGACCACAATTGCTAACAGAAAATATCGTATAGGAGCGAGGTGCACGCGACGTTGTATAACTGTGACAAGGGCCAGTATTTGGGGCTTGGAACTGATGAATGTCAATTCAGAAAGCAATAATCGACTGTGGCTCTACAAGGAACTCTTAGTCCTTGTGGAAGGCCGGTGATGATATATTATATAGTCCTCCAACGTCTTCCTGTCTGTGACTCTTTTCCCGCCGCCCGGCTAACGGCCCCGGGCCTGTGTATCCCGAATGACCTCGGGGTGGCCAAAGTCCTAAGTCCTCTGCTCAGGCCCCCGTGCTGCCACTCCTCTGTCCTGGCTGATACCCTCTGACTCGCCCACCAGGAACGCGGAGTGGTCTCGAATGTCCCGGCGTACGCCGATGAGCCGGCAACTCAGGGTGGAATCTCTCCAGCCTCCATGGCGGGTCATGTGTGCACGCACGTGTGACAACAACGACCTTCGCAGACAGAGTTGTGAAGGATCTCCTGGGTCTGCATGTACCAGTGAGCTTCAAGACGCAAGAGCACTTAGATCGCCGGACGCACGTCACATGCCACGGCTATGTCAAAGATAGTCACCTGCTGGAATTCAGCGAGGCTACCTATACCTGAGAGGCTGAAACGGCCGACAGTACCTTGAAAATGACCACCATCTTGGCTAACAAAGGAGCATCTCGACGAGGTCTCAAAAGAATTCGTCTTGAAACATATGCAAATCAACAGTTCGCCCGTTTAGAGTCGAGACACAAGGAGCAAGGGCCGCTCGCAAGTTGCAACAGAGGGCAGCAAAAAAGAGAGGCGGCAAAAAACATGAGCCAAGCCGCAAGCGACAGTGCAAAACATAAGCCATCTAAGAGAAGGCTTGTGTTTTGCGTTGCCGCTCGAGCGGCCCTTGCGCTTTGTGTCTCGGCGGTCGAACTGTCGGTTTGCATAGCTTGCAAGACGAACTCTTTTGAACCTCGTAGAGAAGCTCCTTTGTGAGCCAAACTAGTTTCTTGGTCATCTTCAAGGCACTTCTGGCCTTCTCAGAGGTAGCCTATATAAATTCCAGTAGGCGACTACTCTTGAGTCTTGACATAGCCGTGGCATATAACATGCCTCTGACGATCCAAATGCTCCTGCGTCTTGAACTTAACCGTTACATGCAGACCCATGGGATCCTTCACAACCTTGCCTGCGAAGGTCGTTGTTGCGTGCACCTCGTAGACGGTAGATACTCTCTCCTATT
This sequence comes from Claviceps quebecensis, assembly GCA_004016085.1. Lineage (NCBI taxonomy): Eukaryota > Fungi > Ascomycota > Sordariomycetes > Hypocreales > Clavicipitaceae > Claviceps > Claviceps quebecensis. The sequence continues at coordinate 14,760 of QEQW01000274.1, forward strand.
ACGATATTCTCTGTTAGTAACTTAGGTAGTATACTGCAATTGTGGTCCGTGTTACAGACCTCGGACGAGGAGTTATTCCCGGCCATTATCATGGCATGGTAGCATACCGTATAAGGATGGATCTGGGACAAAAGTCGTTCTGGCTCGCTGGCAGACACAATTCAAGTCTAGTACTTCCCCGTTGCTTGTTGGCAAGTGGTTAAACATCTCAGGATAACTTTGTCTGTGTCATCAGCATGCCGACCGAAGCTGGCCGCATCCAATACTGCTTCTACATAAAATCCCCCGTGATGATGGATTGAGCTCGCTGTGAAAAGATACAACCTCATGAGCTCAATTTTCTTGGAGTCGTCGCGAGGGATTCTATCTCTGTGGAAGAAGTATCGAATGGGAGCAGTTTCAACTTTCGGTCGACATGCTGATGACAAAAGTCATACTGTCATCCTGAGATGCTTGTCAACGGGGAAGTACAAGACTTTAATTGTGACACTGAATAAAATGTGTAGGATAGAAAAAAGAGAACTTGGATCTTTCTTCATTTAATGTCATCGCGCCAGTGCCAGGCAGCTGTCTTCGGTGAAGACACCTGGCAGTCGGCGCCACTGTTGAAACCAAAGTGAATGGGAAAGAGCCACTTGGAAATTAGGTCGTGGCATTGCAACCCTGTATTATAAATTATGTAAATAAACGCGTCTTTTGTTACACAATACACGACTCCCGACAGGCCTCATGCTAATGGAAGTGTTTCTGTGAATGGGGAGTGGGCTGGGTTAGCAGCAATGGATTATAATTTATGGCCACCCTCGGAGCCCAAGGCAAACGCAACGTCGCGTCGCCATCGCAGTGAATCCATGACGAAAGTCTACTATGTATAGCGAAGTGTTTTATTTCTCGGACTGGGCGGGAGAGATTCTCAAGTCAAGAACTTCACCTTCGCCTTTGGCTTCGTACCCCTCGACTCGTCATCATCCTTCTCAGATATCGGCGACCGTCACAAGCATCCGATGTGATGTTGATGCTGGACCGCTACAAAAAGATTCATTAGACAGTTGTCATACTCTCGCGTTAGGTGATGCTCTGAAGGATGGGAGTTAAAGCACAAGAAACTTGAAAGCGGCCTGTTGGCTGCGCCATCTCTTCAAACATATGCACAAATGAGCCAGATAATGAAAAGATAGCATAGAACAGCCAATCCGTTATGAAAAACTCAGGCGAGGATGAAGCAGAACGCGGCCTACGCGACTTCATCGTGAACGCCCCGCCATCACGTGAGAGGTTAGGTGCGCGTAACGCAGCAGCTTCCAACGGTGGGTCCTTTAGAAACGGCATTGAACAATGAAGCCAACTCAGATCTCGCGCGCGGCGTTGAAATCGACATTCCAACAATCATCAATCACCATCTCCTTCCACCACCCGCTCCACCGCGTCGCGCCGTGCCCAGCATCGCCAACAAGACCAACGCCTGCATTGCCTGTCTTGCACACCTGTCCTCGTCTCGCGGCTTTGCGACAGCCACACGGGTCGAATCAGTCATGGCGGCTCAACAGCCCTTGCCCACGTCGGCACAGCCCACCGACGTCTACGGCGGAGGTACGATTCCAAAGACGGATGAAGCTCCCTCGGGGGCCGCTGGCTCTCTGGAAGTTGCAAGAAGAAACTAAGAAGGAACTGACATTGATTGCACCGCGCAGATGAGGTTTCTGCCCTGGTGCTTGACCCTGGCTACTGCGAGACGCGCGCAGGCTTTGCAGGCGAAGATGTACCCAAATCGATCCTATCCTCCTTCTACGGCCACATCACCAGCGAACCGCAACGCGACGTGTTTGGCCAAGACTGCATCATTCCGCGCCCCGATTTCGAGGTACGCAACTACATGAACCGAGACAGCGTTGTACAAGACTGGGATGCCGCGTCCAAGATGTGGGAGTACATGCTCGTCAACCGTCTACAATCGGAACCGAAACCAACGCACCCTGCCCAGAATGGGCTCAACGACGACGTCACGCAGCACGACGTCGATGGAGACGTCGCCATGGAAGATGTAGAAGCACAGGAGAAGTCTTTGCAGGAAAACCCGCTTCTGATGACGGAGGCGCCCTGGAACACTGTCAAATCCCGAGAAAAGGCTGTCGAGGTTGTCATGGAGAACTGGGGCTGCCCGGCCTTTTGGCTGAGTCGCACGCCCGTGCTGGCAGCGTTTGGTGCCGGCAAGGCAACCGCGTTGGTGGTTGATGTTGGCGGCGCGAATACGGCCGTGACGGCCATCCACGACGGCTTGATCCTGAAGCGATCGATTCAGCGCTCACCTGCCGGCGGACTGTGGCTGTCATCGCAGATCCGCAGCATGTGGGAGACCTCAGACCCCAGAGTATCCCTGACGCCTACCTTTATGGTCGAGAACAAGACGCCTGTAGACGCCCTGGCTCCCGCACAAGCCCGCTTGCGAAAATTTCCCTTTCCGATTCACGAGTCGTACCGCGCATACGAGGACGAGCGAGTTCTCACAGAGTTCAAAGAGTCCGTCGTCGAGATCTGGCGAGGGCCTGGGAAGTACAGCCTCCCCGGCATCGAAGACTACATCAAGACGCAGCCGGGCCGCGTATTCGAGATGCCAGACGGCTACAACCAAATGTGGCGCGAGCAGCGCTTCAAGGTCACCGAGGGTATGTGGGACGAAACGGCCGGGTACCCCATCGCCGAGTCTGCCCGCCTCACCAAGGCACAGACGATTCCCGAGCTCATCCGCGCTTCCATTAGTGGCGTGGACGTGGATCTCCGCGGCGCGCTGTTGGCGAATGTGGTTGTCACTGGCAGCACTAGCTTAATCAACGGCTTCAACGACCGTCTCAACAGCGAACTATCAGCCATGTACCCTGGCCTCAAGGTCAAGCTCCACTCCGCGGGTCTGACCACTGAAAGAAGATACGGTGCCTGGATAGGGGGTAGCATCTTGGCGAGTCTGGGCACGTTTCACCAGATGTGGATTTCGCGACAGGAGTACGAGGAGAATGGGGCCAATATTGTTGAGAAGCGGTGCAAGTAGGCCAATGTGTAAAGCAAAGAGAAGAATAAATGATGGAAAAAGAAGGGGGGGGGCGAGCTAGATGTTATCTAGACTGTGATCTCGGTGTTGTGAGAATTTCTGGCGTACGGAGTCAACAAAAGGACTGGTTCGCTTTTTCCACGCAGGAAAGAAATGGTTTAGTGAAGGGGGGATGGTCTCGATTGTTGGAGACTGGAATGAGGATATGGCATGTGCTGGTGGAGCATTGCAAAGGAACAGCTCATGTGCACTTGTTGCGGGGGAGTGATTTATCAAGTCAAATAAATATTCCATGGTCCATACGCTGTGCTGGAAATCATCAACGCCATCTATCTATCCTTTTTCGTCTCTTTCTAATACGGAGAAAACGCTCAACGTTCCAATATAACATGCCTATGATGGGAACTTTCCAATGCCATCTATCCGTTGCCATGCGCCTTTCATAGACGGGTAAAAAAGATGCTTCAACGCTCAATGTACGGACTCCATGCCAAACCCATCCAACGCCATCTATTCTCCCCCAAGCAAGTTTTTCATAACGCAAAGCACCTTTTCCTTCTTCCAAAGAAAAGACGCCCTCCTCTATCTTTCAAAACATCAGTTCTTCAACGCCCTCCCCCCTCCGCCGCCCTCCTCCCCTTCACCCAACTCCCCAACTCTCCCCACAACCTCTCCTTCTCCTTCGGCGCCAACGAAGCCGCCAACCCACTCGTACTCGGCGCAACAAACACCCTCGCTCCCTTCCACGGCTCCCCCTCCTGTCCATGTCCCTGTCCCTGTCCCTCCTCTACGACCCCCATATTCTCCCCCTCATCCTGCCATCCATACCGAAACTCATGCCTCCTCACCCCCTTCCCATGCCTCACACGCCATATACTCTCCCAGATACTCTTCCCCACAACACACACACACTCTGGTCGCCACCGCGCCGCCTTCTCCTCCAGAATAGCCACCCCATTGTCCATTTCTGCCTTGCTCAGCTCGGAGCCATTCCGGGTTGGGCGGGAGACGATATTGGTGAGGCCAAGACGGTACAGGGCCGGCATGTGGGCGTCTTCGTGGGCGTGGCAGCGCCGGGGGGTTATGCCGCTTGTGTGGAGGAGTTTCCAGAAGAGATTCGTTGGGTGGGCGTAGGCGTGGCCGGTTAGGGCGGTGGATATGCCGGGGTTGAGGCCTATGAAGAGGATGAGGAGGTTGGGGGCGAGGGCGTCGGGGAGGAGGGGGAGATGGGCGTATTGGGAGGGAGGGGTGTAGCCTGAGGGGGGGCGGGCTCGTGATGTTTTTCTCTTTTTGGGGGTGGGTGAGGACGAGGAGGAGGTTGTGGTGGTGGTTGAGTGTGCAGGGCGCTTCTGAGGCTGAGAGGTCGACGGTTCCTTGGGCGTAGCACTCCTCGAGACCGGGAGGACAGTTGGCGCCGCTCGAACAGGATTGCGGCGAGGGCTGGAGGAGGATGAGGTGCTCTGGGAAGAATGGTATGTGAAGGCATCGAGTTGGAGGAGGCCCTTGAAGGTAGCGGGCGGGCGATGAGCTTGGTCGTCGTGCTCCTCCATAACGGCGAGATGAGGCCAGGGAGATGGGAGAGTCCCCGCTGCTTTGCACGTCTGAATGAGTGTGCAAGGGCAAATGTGTTGTTGGGCGATGAGGCAGGCAGTTCAGTCACGCCGTAATTTCAAGTTGAAGTTTCTGAGATCGATTCGCCACTGGTGCTCGGGGCGTCTATACATGTGTCGTTTAAGGCAATGCGTCATTGCCCTGCCATACACATGCTCAGCTAGTGCCTCAACCTCGGGAATCTTTGCCTTTGATGAAGAAATTTATCGAGAATTTCAAGTTCGTTTACACAGAGGACGCGATGTCGGTACTACAAGGTACTACATCATGCGGAAAGTTGCCACCGTTTGAAGTGAGTCAGTGAGAAGCAGTCAATGGAGGGAAATCTCACGCCAAAGATCTTCAGCACGTGGGGACCCATATTTCCAGGGTCCGCCATTGAAGAAGCCGTGGAATGTCCAGCACCACTTCACTTCTTCTCGAACTCAGGACTGGCCAGGCCACTGCATTCGCGTCTTCCTTGACAAACCGTAAGTCGTGAATTCATGCTTGGATGCCCTGCGAAAAGCCCTCAGAAAGTCTTTTTGACCTTCTTGAACCTGCAGCATGGGCGAACGTTCTCTGTGTCACGTCGTTGATGAGATTTAGGCATGTGCTGCGTGCATGTGCATGGGCAGACCGTGGCGAGACGAAGAGGGTGTATCTATGCGTGCATACACGCCTGTCGCTCGATCCGTCTTATTCGGAGTTCCTTGATTTAGTGACGAAGGCTCGTCTACAATCAACATACTTACTCCCAGATCCAGACGAAGCGCCGTTCCTCGTCTGAAAGTCAAAGCCATGCAATGGTATGTTTATGCGGCACGCCAGACCAACCACGTGATCAGTCGCATCTTCTCAACTCACCAATGACCATACGCAAGGTACTCCCGAAGGAAGGATGCGAATCTGGTGTGAATCTGGCGTGAATCTTGTATCGCCGATCGGCATCATTCGACATGGAGCTTCATGGTGGGCCGAGCGTTTATTTTGTTTCTGACTAGAAGACCCCTTAGCATTTCCCTTGCCTTGGACAGATTGCTTTCTCTTGTACAATCCATTCGTGAGCTTGTTCCTGCACTTCTGCTTATACATATCTCACACCCAGAATCGGCCTTCCCTGCAACATTCCCTAATGCAAAGAACAGGGCATCGCTATGACTCTCACCCCCGAGCAGATCACGATTGTTGAGCAGTATCCATTGAAGAACGCGCTTGATCAATCTCGGGCCAAGTTACGCAATTTTGATCCATCTGATGAGTCATTCCGCTCTGGCGTCACAGAGGTCCTGGTTACAGAGCTCCTGGACGCCATATGTCGCCCGTTAGGTGTTATGCCCCACATTCCACAGTGTGATCGCCACAGTGTGATCGCCTGATACCACAGTGTGTTGGTACAGAGCGATTGTCTCAGCATCAGTTGTGGCGGTACGATAGTCAGCACGTGAGGTGATGCGAGAGGTCTGAGCATCAGTCCTCGTGATGCATCATCCGAGCATCACTTTGCCTCATCTCACAACGTGCATTATTTTACAATGGAGTCTTTCAATGCTGTGACTACTCTGCAGGCTTCCTACAACAAGCCTCAGCTGTCTTCTGTTGACCAGTGGGACGACTGGATCGAAGCTCTTCAGCAGTTCGCTGAAGGTCAAGGCTTCTGGTCTGAGGTCAATCCCGACAACCCCGAAACCACTGCTGATGTTCTTGTGCAATCACGGGTTGCTACCTCGGAGGAATGCAATGCTTTTATAGCAAGATATTCAACCGAGACCAACCGGGTTACACTTCACGACGCGATACAGTACCAACATATGGTGTACCAAGATAAGGTGCGACGCTACAAGGAGCAGGAGGTGAAGGAGCGAACCATCCATGCGTGGATGGCAAGCACCGTGCTCCCTAGCGTGCACGCATCGGTTTTGTCTAACTTATAAGATTCGCAAAGATAAGAACACGTCACTGGTCACCCCTCGACAATTGACTAAGGAGTTGAAGGCGAGATTCGCCCAAGACCCCGTGGTCAAGACAGCAGCGACAGCGACACGATATAAAGACCTCCTGCATCAGGCCCGAATGGCGAATGTCGAACCAGAACGCTGGATTGCGGACTGGAACGAGATTTACCAGAAGGCGTCTCATCAAGAGATACCGGAAGTTCAGGGACCGAATGCGATACGAGATTTTCTGAGAGCGGTTGGTGCCAGATTCGAACCTGCTTGGGCGAACGGAAAGCTATCCAAGCTGATCGAGTACAACGGCGCTATTCCAAGCACGTTCACGCTCGTTGGGCTTGCTGATGAGTTCATGAGGTTTCGTCGTGCAACCAGAGTGTTTGATATTACAGACAACAGTATCAATGCTACTATGGGAGCACAGGCCTCGAACAACTCCAACAACAACACGAAGTCTAAAGGTTGTCCTTGTCCTTGTAACGTCTTTCACAAGTGGCAACCCTACCAGTGTCGCGCACTTTACCATGCAGTCACTGGCCAGCCCGTCGCAAATATTAAGCCAATGTCGAAAGGTGCCTGCGCCCATATCAAAAAACAATACGACAGTGCCAAATGGGAGCAGTTGCGCACTCGCATTCAGAATGACGGCTGGAAGATCCCAGGTTATACTTCGCAAGCTACATCTTCGTCCAGCATCTACCCAGGAAATTTGTCTGCAGCAATCATCAACCCCAATTTGTGGAGTCCCTCCAATTTCACCAACTTTAGAGCCACCGGTAACACGCATGTACTGTACGACAGTACCCTCTACGACAATTGCGGCGCGCTTCATGTGGTCAACAGCCGTGACCGTCTTGTACCCGGTTCATTTGTACCTTCAAATGAATCCGATTACCTTGAAGTCGCTACAACTTCATTCAAGATCAGTGGTAGAGGTACTCGTGTTATGAAAAATATTCTTAATGGTGTGAATGGTGAGAAGACGGAGGATCTCACTCTTTTGAATGTTGCTGTAAATTGGGGTCGATGATTGCTGCAGACAAATTTCCTGGGTAGATGCTGGACGAAGATGTAGCTTGCGAAGTATAACCTGGGATCTTCCAGCCGTCATTCTGAATGCGAGTGCGCAACTGCTCCCATTTGGCACTGTCGTATTGTTTTTTGATATGGGCGCAGGCACCTTTCGACATTGGCTTAATATTTGCGACGGGCTGGCTCTGTGTAGCTAAAAGTCCCCTCGCACTGTTAGCTAGGGGGTGTGTCGCAGGGTATATAGGGGTATTTACCGCACATCAGAGTGGCCAGACGGCTGCGCCCATTCTTTTGTGCGATACCATATCATTGTCTCTCGCATCAGATCTTCTTCTCGCTCCCAATGGGAAGAAGACTTGACTGGCCATCATGTCAAGATGAAACTTTCCCAAGCTGTAAGGCCCGCAACGGAGGAGATTCCGGTCATCGACTCGGCTTCTGTGCCTTCTAGACGTTGTTCTGGGTGTAAGAGAACGGTTTCCCTCTCTGATTTCCTTCTGAAATCTACTGGCGTGAGGGCCCTCCAGTGTGAGCGGTGTACCGTAAGTTGTTCGTGGCTAGATCGGGTCTCGAGCTCCTCTTACTAACGTGCCCTAGGCGAGGCGGGTTAATCGAAAGCGGCGCTTCGATCAACTCGACGAGCAAGATGTCGATGACCAGGACGATGGGCCGCCACCTGCCAGACCTCGGCAGGAGACTCCGGCCGTCGACTTGGACTCTGTGCCCAAACAGCGTTGCTCTGGGTGCAAGAGGACGCTTCCACTTTCCGATTTGCCTTCAAAAAACAATAAAATACTTCGCAATTGTGTGCGGTGCAAGGTACGTCTGCGACTAGAACGCGGAAACTATCCCAACTAACGTGCTTATAGGTGAGATAGCAAAATCGACGTCCCCCGAGGCGGCAAACGGCTCCGCCGTAGATCGACCAGGATAATGTTGCACCACCACCTGTCAGACGTGCGCGGCGGAGCAGGGCACAGATAAACGCTGACCGTGCAGCTGAAGAAAGGAAGAGAATGGCGAACGTGGAGGAGGCCATGGCAGCTGCAGAAGCTAATGCGCGGCGGATCAGGGAACAAGCAGAGGCGGCGAGTGCCGATGAATATGCGAGGAGAGATGCGGCTCTACGGGAGTCCATGGCTGCGACAGCGCTCGCGTCTCAGGAGACGAGCAGAGTGGCGGTTCTACATGAGTCCCTAGAGCGACGGCGAAGCCTGCCACATTCATATCCTGCAAGAAGGGAAGGGGTGTGTTCACTTTGATCCTCCGCACAGCCTGTTGACTGAAAACGACTTGAAAAGCACCCGCTTTCTCAGGAATGTTTGGATATTCGGCGTTACAACGCGGCCTTGAGCTTGGCATCCTGCTCCCTTGGCCACCAACACGGAGGTAGACCTGAAGAGCGGCGTCAATGTAGTTCAGCTGCACGGCGAGCTGTACCACTCGCTAGGCCCTCTGGTCCGTTCCGGGGAAGACTCTGGCCTTTGCCCAGCTTGATATTACACAGCCCCGAGAGAGCGAGTACTCCCCGCTTGGTAACGCATCCGAAATGAGCTTGGGTCCTTCTGCAGCAGCTGCCGACGAGCGCATCGCGTGCAATCCGTTTATCGAGATATGGGGAACTCGGAGGCAGGTGCTATTCTAGCGTGCCGGTTGATAATGGCATGTACGAGGCGCTGCATTACCTCATGCTATCCGCTTGGCGAGAGCGGCTACGACGTCGAATTGTTTCTGAGAGCTGGTATCGGTAAAACGCCAGCTGAGGGAGCTTAACGTTCGCCGAAGCTGTTCTCTCTGGATCTAGCGAGCTCTTTTTCTCGGAGTCCGAAAGCAACAGTTTGGCATCATAGCCGCGCTCGCCGAGCGGAAAGCATCAGGTAATGCAGCGCCTTGTATGTGCCATTATTGGAGTCCGTCCCCCAACAGAGGATGAGCTGCAATTGACACGGAGTTGCAATCGACTGACGACGGAGGCCAACAGGTCCACGGAGCGGCTATCCACTGGCAACAGGACTGAGTCCACAGAGCTCCTCAACTCCTCAACTTCAGCCCAACTACTCTTCTCGACTTGGAGTGCGCCCCGGGACTGGGAATAAAAGCCTATTTCACGATATAGACCCGTCTTCGAAGTTCTTAGGCTTCCCGTAACGACTCGGTGTCGTAGGCCATCCCTGTCCGCGGTTCAACCCGGCCAAGATCCTCGAGAAGAAATAGAGAAAGTTGGCAGAGACAGAGGGACGATCAGGGCAAGGCTACCCCAGTAGACCATTTTATGACCGTTGAATGAACAGAACTCGAGCTTCCACTCCAGGGGCACAGTTGTCCATGTCCTTGAATCGTCGTTGAAGCACGAGTCCGCCACCTTCATGCAGATGCGCACTGAGAAAACAGACCGTTGCGAGTTACTCTGTTCTTGGAAAATTCCCGACACAGAGTCGCCTACCCCGGTAATTACTGGGAAGAACTAATGGCCACTATCACGTCATCTTGGAGTGTCCAACTTTTGCACAATTGCGGCTTAAAATACACCTTCTGATGGCCCTCCACTACCGCCGTGACTTGGGGATGGCCTTGACAACAGGCCGAAGTTTTGCATCGCTGGTTGCGCAATGATTGCTTCGCACAGGCCGACTCCAACAGTTTGTCCTCGCGACTTGACTGAAAGCTAGATGGGAAGGGAAAGCCGCGGCAGCACTGGACGTAATGTTGCGGCGCTCTGAATTTCAATATAACGCACACGATCACTGCGTCAAATGCCAATCCTTATATGCTTGACAGTATATTGATCACCTACACATGCGGAAAACTCCCTCACATGTCCGATGCCTTCCTATGAGGTTAAAGCCTTAGCAAGTCTAACCTCTGTGTCTTGTGCGAAGCCAAGTCTCGCGTCCACCAACCGTGCAACGAGATGAGGCAGTGGCTTTAGGTATTTTGCCATAAGTCATAACGGCTATTGGACTCTGCCGTTCGTTCAGTCCGGGTGTTGCTCAAGAAAAGAGCCACCATTGACTCATGGAGCATCGTTGTGGGCCGCCGTTGACGATTCAGCATTTGGTGACATGAACAGCAACTGGTACTTCCATTCTTCTCTTCAGAAGCAACTAGAAACAAAGTTGAATGATGGCAGAATTACAATCCGAGGCTGTGTAATCTTGGATAAGCCGGATTTCTAAAATTCCCCACGGTACAATTACAGAGATAACACTGTACAAACGAGTTGCTCTCAAGGCTGCGTTTGTAACACATTCTTTTCGCGGGGCGCTCACTCGTGGGAACTTCAACTTTACACCATCTACTTTCCAGAGAAGATTAGCACACACTTCCTTCGAGAGAGAGATGTTTCGTACATTTGTTTCTTCTGGCATGTTGAGAGCATTAGCTCCGGGTATCCCGCCCGTAACACCCTCTATCATTGATTCAAAGCACGCAATCACTTACCCCCGAGGCGTTTGCAGCATCAAGGCCAAGCCCGTGAAGCACAAAATTCCTCTAAATAAACATCGAGAAGAAGTACGACTCACAACTTACTATTCCTGCGTTAATGCTAATCTGTGCATGTGCCTAGATCCTTTTTCTCAAGGCCAGCACCCGCCAGAAGGATATACCTACGTTCGTCCTGGCAACCGATATGTAACTCGGAACTGTCGCAGTCTAGCCAAGGACACTGGAGCTAAGATATATGCATTCGTGAGTCACAAGTGTAGGCGTATTATGTATGATGCGTACTCCACGGACCACCACCGCTCTGACTTACAACTTACAAGTTACACTTCACAGTTCCACGACCGGAGCAGAAGACACACTCCAGGGCAATACGGTCTCTATGTCCCGGACTGGATCTTGTCCATAGTCATTGCCGAACATGATCTAAGAAAAAGGTTTCACGACGCAAAATTGTCACGATGGTTGCACAAGACTTATCCTCGTATGCCTCAAAAGGATGTGGCTGAAATCCAGAAGTGTGTCTTCTCATCTTCCGCGGAGACTTTAACCGCAACACCAAACATTAAAGAATATGTCCTGTCTCGGTATACAGAGTTTGACTCTCTCCGTACTTCTTTCCACCAGCACTCCACTTCCATCGAAGAGAAATTTCGCGCTGGATTTCTTAGGGCGCGTCAAGAAGCTGATGAGATTGAAAAAGCCTGGCGTGGAGAATGACATTATGACCCTAGATACCTAATTAGCACCCAATTCCCATTTCCATCACGAAGGGGTAATAGGGTATGGAGCCGAGAAGTCCAACCCCATAACTTGAAATGCCCCGTGAGACGCTTCAACCTGTTTGCTGAGTAGATCTAGAAAGTCACTTCCCCCAACAGAGGATGAGCCGCAATTGACACGTAGTTGCAACTGACTGACGACGGAGTCCTTGACAGCAGAGCGATCACCCACGCACGATCATGAAGCTCCTTTGAACTTTCCAGCACATGTCACAGTCTCACAGAATACTCTTCCGCATCTCGGTTGCTATGCCTATGGTATTAATTTTTAAAAAATTAGCAAGCCTGAACTTATGCGTTCTGCTCTGCTTCCATCAGTCCTTCAAAGAGATGAGACAGTAGCTTGAGTATTGCTCCAACGAAAAAGCCGCAATTGAGTATCGTATGTAGTGGGTTCACTGGGTTGTCGTTCGACGACGTTGACGACTTCAGCATTTTTTTATCTGTAAAGCAACTGGTGCACTTCGGTTTGCTGCCTCAGCAGTAACTAGAACATAGCTGGTCATCGCAGAATTGCCATCCGAGGCCGGATGATCTTAGATCAGGCATCGAGAAGTTTATACTATCACGCACGGTATAAATACAAGAGGTGGTACTGTGCAAACGAGTGGTCTGAAGACTGCGCCATTCCATATGCAACACAATCTTGTAAGTTGTTCGCTGGCGCTCACTCGTAGGAGCTTCGGCTTTAGGCCATCTACTTTCCAAGGACTATTATTAGCATACGGTGCCCTTGAGAGAGATGTTCCGTTCATTGGTTTCCTCCGGTATGCCTGGAGTTAGAGTACCAGCTCTGAGCACCCGGCCCGTAGCGCCCTCTGTTGTCAAACATGCGATTACTGGCCTCCGAGGCATTCACAGCACCGAGGCCGAATCCGAGGCCGAATCCGTGGAGCGCGAAACCTATATCAACAAACATGAAGAAGAAGTACGGTTCAGCTGGATAATATCATAAGCGCACTACGTGTTTTGCTAACTTACTTCCATTCATCTAGATCTTCTTTCGTGGCGAGTCCCCACCACCAGGATACAGATACCTTCCTGCTGGCTCCCACTACCTAACTCGGCATTGTCGCTCCATGGCTAAACAGCAAAGAGTGAAAGTGTATGCACTTGTAAGTTTTGAGGTGCAAAAACTTTAAACGCGTTTCTCCATTCTTGTGGCTGAATTTCGTACATCACGATCACAGTACCTCCCGCGGATCAAGACTAAGAGGTCCAAGAGCCCCTTTACTGTCTTGGCAGACCAAACCGGCCTTTATGTCCCGGAGCACATCTTCGCCACGGTTACGTCTCAATACGAGAAGAGAATAGATAAAAGAGACATGAAAGTAGTTCGAGTCGTGAACAGAGAATATCCTCGTATGCCATCGGAAGATAAGGCTGAATTCCGGAAGCGCTGCTCTTCACCTCTTGTGCGGCCTTTGTCCGAGAACGACATTGGCATTCTTGCCAGGCGTTATGCACGGGATCGATACACGGCGTTTTTATCTCTGTCTCGGTCCGGGGGTAACAAGAAAGCACGTGAAGAGGCGTGTCGAGAAGCTGCGCAAATTGTATCTTCCTGGCGTGGGCCATGATTTATTTTTAATTTTTTTTAATATCCAAGCAGCTCCGCGAGCTTCAGGTTTTCCTGACGTCGTGTGTTACTTTGGGGCCTCCTGGGAGCTTTACACGCGGTTGATTGGAACACTGGGAATGACTCATTGGTGCTCATACTTTGTTTCTCTTTCTCACCAAATGTATTCTCGCCGTTGCGCACTAGCAAGAAACGGTTGGACTGTTCACTGGTGTATGAGTTCGAGGGAAAGATGTATAAGAAGTCATTTGCCACCATAGGAGCAGTCTTCATGATTTGCGTCGCCCGTCTCACACTTGACGCGCTTGGCGTCCGACGCGGCATTGCCCCTCGGCATTCCAACATACAATACCTTCCTGCCTTCTCATTCGCCGATGGTTCGTTTCCTTGACTTGGATGGTACGTTTGATAGCCCGGCTTTCTGTGATAACCGTGAAGGCTTTTCAAGACTCGTGGTGTTCGAGAGGATACACCCATCCTCCGAAAGTGTCCGTCGTACGCGAGAGGTGAGGCTCGTTCGTTCAACGATTGCCTGTACTGTCTCTGATGTCGGGATGCCATATGTATACTTATCGACGAACCCTCTCTGCAGTGTCCGATGTCATAGCCCCGTACGTCTTGTTGCCATGGAATTACGTGCAGTGATAGTTCCGAGTGCTAATTTGTCATGCTTGTCCGCTCGGTCGAGAGCTCAATTGATTGGGCTCATTTTGAGAACGCCTAGAGTTGTACTGGACATGGTTGATACCCTTCTTCTAACATCTCTCATGTCAAGTATGCCATGTCCTCGCTCCAGAAACGACCGGGGTGCGCCGGACTTGTCAGGGATATTCGCGAGAGGAATCACTCTGCAGTAGGTGGGAGCGTGGTCCGCGTCGCAACATACGTTGCGTGTAGGATACCGTCGACTCGGAGCACAGCTTTTGTATTGCAGCTTCCGTCAAGACTGGCTGTCCCAGAACTGGAGTAAAGCTTGCGCTTCTCGGGCGAGTGCGGATTGCTTCTGCATTTGTAAGAAGAACAAGGTGGCGACCGTGTAACTCGATCACTCTCACATCCCTCAGTGTTCGGGCATAGTAAGTAAGGAGGCGCAAGCTTTGGGGGACTGGGTTCTTCAGCTTGAAAAGGGCCGCAAGTTGCAACAAAGGCCACCGCGATGAGGACCACAGTTCTCGAAGAAGATTGGGCGTCAGCATGGATCACATGGTTCATGCACTATGACCTGCACATGCGTGTATTATGACATACATATCTATACGTAGCTTGGTCGACCATACAGAGCACGGGAGATGAGGCGCGCGGTCAAGGCACGCCGAGGCTTTGGAACGTGGATGTAGCTACTACTCCGTACGCCAGTATGATATGTTGCACAGGGAGGGCATGGATTTTGTATCGAATGAGGAGGATCTGTGATTAACCAAAGTTGGAGTTGGGTCAGATATCGGCGTGGATGTTGGTATCATCAGTATGGGGCGAAGGAGTTGTCTTGTCTTCTGTTCGCGAGGTTCGTCGGTACGAAAGGCGGGGTACTGTACCTATGTACATACCTATTGATTGATTTGGCGGCAGTCGCTGGAGGAATACCATATGTACATTATACATAGGTATACATAGGTCTATGAGGTACCTACCTAATGTAACTCTGTGGGTTTGTAAAAAGAGCTCCCACCGTTCATGTTGCATGCACTGTGCAGTGATGCACTGACAAAGTTGCTCAGGAAATTTGAACATGACCATTAACTTGTGCGTAATGAATCACGGAGGACAGTGACATCTGTGGATGATTTAAGATAGAAAATTACCGTGCATAGCAGATAGATCATTACTACTCTGTGAACAACACACTACAACACACGCATGCACGTTAAAATACCTATGATGTGCACACTGCAGGCTGCAGCCAAGGATGCGACGTGGTCGGAAATTCGTAATCCTACCTACGCATCGCGTCTTCCTGTGACTTCACAAGATAAGATGCAACTGCATCACAGACTGAACACCAGTCATTCTGCGGCCTGCCCAAGCCTCAGCAAGGACATGCAAGTCTATAATCTATTGCTGTCACAACTGGTTTTCAGTCCTTAGTTCCTTGTCTCGTGCAGTATATTCGTACCACCGGACGTTGTAGCAACAGGCCATTTCAGCTATTCGGTGAGTTGCGTGGCACCCTCCACCGCTCGTGCTACCTTATCAGAGAACAAGAGTCTTGGTCGCCTCGGTGACTCGGTCGATTCACGTTCTTTCGGGGCAACACGACGTTGACGGCGATATCTTGATCGTGGACGCGCATACTGATGTCTCGGAGGGCGACAAATAAAAGAAAAAATGCACACGCGGCGATAGTCATGGTGATGTGTTCGTGAGGGACACAGTCTTGAATTGGTTGCGCATGATGGTGAACTCAGAACGCTGTTCAATTCGGCAGTCGCATGACAGCTAAATGCTCGAGCTTTGACCGTTTCTGTTCGCCGTCATAGAGGTCGAGGTGATGGTTGCGCATAACTTGCGATACAATACATTCCCACAGACGCGCATCAATCACATGGGGACGTGTCGCAATCGTTCCTCTCTGATGCGCCTCTGATGGACGTGATAGACTCTCAAACAAGGTATGGCATCTTTCTTCTCGCTCATCTTCGCGGACTCATGTAAGCTGAACACCTTGTAAAGTTGTGGGCAGCATAAGCCAGACCCAGACAACACGTGGTGTTGACAAACCTTCCCCGCCAGCTCATACATAATAAATCCTCCTGTTCGAAAAGCGCACTAAACGCCGTGTGTTCGAGATATGTACCTACGGATACATACACGACTAGGGAGAGAATATGCCTCCACGCATCGCGTATCCAAAAAGCCCCTCATCTCAAATCCTGTGTAGGTACCTACTACATATGTACATACCTATAGGTACGCCGCGTCATATGGGCGAGAATCCCACAATCAATCACGATTGCAACTCTCGATCCGCGCTATCTCCGTCCGAACAACCAATCCCCCGCAAAACTCCTTCACGATCGATCACGCCAAAAATCTGTCCGCGTGGACTGCCATGCCTCCTCAATTCCCCATTCACCCATCCCCATCTCCCAGATTTCCCTGAATTTGTAGTGTTCCCGTTTCAAACTCTCCGACCGTAACACAGCTTGGCGTTCATGGCCACGCGCGTCCAGCTTACGAAGGATCGCCCAAGGGCACCGACAGCTATGAAACTTGTCCTCACGTCCCGGTATCCAGTAACTTGCTGCAATGCGCCCTGTATTGTCACTCATTTTTTTTGGTGCTACATACCCGCTCCTGACGGCGCGTGTTCATCCAAGAAAATTTGAGAGTGATTCTCATAGAGTCGCGGCGCTTGCGTGTGGTATTTCAGCTATTTGTACCCGGGGTGCCCTCGTCCCTCGTCCATGTCGACCCAAAGTGACTGAACTGACCTGACTGACTGACCAAAATATTCCACAGCCTTCTTGTGCCTCAAATTTTTTTTTTTTGGTCTTTGGCAAGCCGACATCGCTAGGCAACTTCAATTTTTGGGTGGGCCAATATTCCCCATCGTTCGTATTCTCACGAGTCACGCATTGTCGAGAAGTTGGTTCAAGGTTGAAAAGTGTGGCTTGGGCGTAGCTGCCCAACGACATAAAATCTCCGAGACACAGACGATAGAACCTCCAGATATCGATACACAAACTACAATTATCATTTGTAGCGACGAGAACGAGAGAAGAGTTTTCTTGTTGCGACGGGAAACACTACTACGCCCGTTCGCTGCTTGAAACCATTCAAATAGTCTGATTGTTTCTCGCCTTGTTCTTGTTCGCCAGTGAACGAACACCAGAGTTGTGGTGGTCTTGCTTACTCAATCGGGGCCTTCTTTCCACTATCGAACGAAAATTCTTTCTACCTACACCAAGGGGAAAATATACGCAACTGCCTGTTCTCAGTTTTGTCATGGCTGGCGCCCAGCAGTACAGGGATGTGGAGGTTCTCTTCGTCTTGAGGGCCATTTTGAGAGGGCTGTGCTTCCGGTGGATCACCACCATGTTTGAGAGACGATTTCTGCGTCCGTTGACGGAGAATCAAGTGCGGTATATAAAGAATAAATACGGGCGAGATCCCCGCTTTGGGTAAGAGTTTTTCTTCTTCTTCTTCTTTTTTTCTATCCCCTCCATCTTTTCTTTTCTTCTTTTTTTTCTCTTAAGAAGGAAGAAAGAAAGATCAGTCACAGTCTCAACCCTTCGCCGTCGAAATACATATACCTCAACAAGGAAGAAAAAAAACACCATGAATTTGAATTTGTAATTCTGGCACCACCCCCCTCTTGGCACCACACCCCAACTCTCGCTCTTACTTTTTGGGGGGCACCATGAAAAACCCTCGAAGAAATTGCATCACCAAACTAACCTCCAATAATCTGTAGCACCCCCGTGGCCAACGCGCCCAACTTTGGCAGCAGTAGCAGCCGCCGCAGTGGCGAATACCCGGAGACTGATGATGTCCTCGGGATTGACTTTTCGCAATTTCCTAGACAGGACGCGGTTCTGCCGCAAGCCAGTCTCCGTGTATCCGATTTTCCCCGCGCGGGAGCGGCAGTAGCGGCGGGCGCTTCTTCTGCCCCAGCGGCTGGTGTCATTGCCCCTGCGCCACACCCGCCAACCAATGGTCCTGGACTTGGTCCTCTCGACAGGCCTGACGAAGATATCATCAACATGTGTACGGCCGCCGCCACTGATCTGAACCCCCTGTATTACGGGTACCAGGGCGAGGGCGAGGGCGAGGACGTGGACGCCGAATGCGATGAGATCGATGAATGGTCTGTTTGTCCCTCCTCCCCACCACGACGAGGAGAACACACAGACTGACCAACGCTTCCCGGGAGTTTTTATTTCTCTCTTTCTTTTTTTTTCTCTTGATTTAGTTTTGATGCGGATATGAATGTTCACATGAATTTGCGCATGGATCCCTACACGGGTCCGCTTTTGAATCAATCTCAGAGTCAGAATCACGTTGATTTGCCACGCGGTACGGATTTCTTCCAATTTGGACCTAATACCGCCAATGCATGGGAGCAGAAATTGACAACGGAGGCGAGTGAAGCCAATCAGGGCCAGGATTTTACTTTTTTGGATGCATCCACGCGCACGAATGCTTTTGAAGATTTCGATTGCGGAGATGAAGATGTTAATATGGATTTTTTGGGAGACACGGACGTTATTGCACTGCTCCAGCAGCAACAAGAGCTGCAACAGCAGCAGCAGCAGCAACAGCAACAGCAACAGCAACAGCAACAGCAACAGCAAC
>QEQW01000275.1:0-33113 GCA_004016085.1 Claviceps quebecensis
ATACTGCCTCTACGTCGACGACTTATGTATTGAGTCCTTGGACCAGGACCACGCCGACTGCCCCGTTGTCAAAATCCTGGACAAGGACTGGGAGCCCTATACGCCCGAGCAGATAAAGGAGATCGAGGAGGCTGAGGGTTTGGGCATTGTTGGCGACGGCACCACGCCCGCTCCCTTCCTCGATGGCTTAACCGACGACTGGGAGGAAGATGTGGGCTGGATGTACATGCCCGTAATATCTTATCTAGACAGGTATTTCGCGCTTGTGAAGTGGGACTGGCTTGATGTATACGTGAGGCCGCCTTATATAGACTGGACTGAGGACGAGAGTACTTTCATTGGACACTGGAGAAACAAGTGACCGATGAGAATCGACGACAGATTTGGGACGATGAAGAGGAGAGCTCTTTGTTGGAACCTGGACCGAAGAAGTGAGAGGACATGTTCAGAACATCGGGAACACAAGTTGATATCGGAGCTTTCATTCCACGAGCAGGTAACGTGGCGAGCAAGCATGCGTGTCTTCCGAGGTAGCCGAAGAGCGTTTTTGCTCCTCATGCATGCGGGACTCCGAGTCGTGAGTAGCATTGCTCCTCTTCGGAAAACTCTCTTCCGTCACCTAACTGACTGTTCAGTGTTCAGCTTATCCTTGCTTCGCGCGCGCGTCTGCGCGATCGATTCATTTTTTTGGGTAATACGTACCTCTCCGTCCACACCACTTGTAAGTTGTGGGTGAAACCTAAAATTGACACCCACTACATCCTGAACTGAAGGCTGACGTAGCGCAGCGTATTTCCTCTTGTACAATTTGGGTTCGAATAGGTAGGTATTCTGTTTGGCGATAAGACTCTTGATCCGATGTCTGGCTCTTTCTCCTGCTGCTGCTGCTCATACTGACGTACCTTACCAGGTATGCTCTATGAGGAATTTCAAGGAGCTCCCGAATTGGCTCATCGAGACCATTGTCCCTTGACTGGAACGGAAAATTGTGGGGGGATTTTTGGGCGTATACATATCGGATAAGCGAGGATATGGTTTTATCGAAGATCGGATAAGCGAGGTTTTACTGAATAGCTTTATTATGCAAACTTGAGATGGATCATGGCATGCTTTTTTGTCTTTTGTACAATTTCCTGTCTCCTCTAGAGTCCTAGACCGATATGAGGCTGTTGATAGCACCTGCTTACGCCCTCACATGCAAAACAGCGCCATCATTCTTTCTGTTGCAATCCTGAACCAAAGTCGCAGCCTTCTATGTACATACATTGTACATACTTCACGCGCCTGTTGCAACCTGCTGAAACACTTAAACGCTGTCTTGGCGCCACGCAGCATGTGAAATGAAATGAACGAGGCCGTGTCGCGTCGCCCACCAAATAGAGAATACGCCAGCGGAGAGCACAGAAACTGTCGTGCCGTCAAAAGATGTGGTCTACGGAGTACAGACAAGTATATTGACGTCATGTTCTAGTCGTCAGCCGCCGCACGGGGCTGACATGGATATCTTGACCAGTGCGTCCGGCGCGTTGGGTGAAACACCATGCCGGCTGATCAGTGATCATTGATTCAGCAGCTTCTCCCATTTTCCCTGTCCCACTTCATAATTTATAACTCAGTCTACTGGCGCTCGCCCTAGCCTCTGTAGTAACTGTCCCCTCGCGCGTCTCACAATTTCTTCGCATGTTGTCACGCTGGTCACGCGTCGCGGCGAGAGACATCGGGGGAGGCTCTTGGAAAGGCACATTGAGCGCCACGCGAACCGCCTCGCGATTCATCTCCCGCGCCATCCAACACGGTCCCAAGACGCAGACATACACGGCTCGCTGTGCGGAAACTAGGCCGAGGAGCGACGCTGGCCAGAGCTTTCGTCCGCGAGCCATGATGATGAGCAGCAGCGCGGGCCAGGGTGACGACGTCGTAGAGACATACGCGTCCGACTTTGATGCGAAGCTGATCCGGCGGCATTTGATGTTTGATGAGTTTCAAGATTCGGTCTGGGGTTTCGTGGTAAGTCGGCTGGCTACTGTACTGTAAATGAAGGACTTTTGCGAGGGCTCGTTGTATTGACGAGTATAATACCTAGATTTATCGCTGCTGTAAGGCGAGCGACGGGGATTGGGAGCGTATGCTGCAAAGGATCCGCAGCGAGTTGGGCTACGATAGCACAAAATACTACATAAGCCAAGATCTGGTGCCGTTCCATAATCTCCACGCCATCGACGATCCGTCACTGTAGTAAGATTTTTTCTTGCTTGCTTCCTTTTCTATCTTTCCTTTTTTTTTGCGGAGAGCATCAAGTTGCGTCTGCTTTTCTAACAGCCGCCTAGCGGAGCCTCAATCGACCAAGCCCGGGCTCACTTCCGATCCTGGATCCCAGAGAACATCAAGTCCCGTCTCCGTCCGGAGGCCACTGACCTCGACGACATTACATACAAACACCTCGTCGACATGACACCCAGATATAGATACTGCCTCTACGTCGACGACTTATGTATTGAGTCCTTGGACCAGGACCACGCCGACTGCCCCGTTGTCAAAATCCTGGACAAGGACTGGGAGCCCTATACGCCCGAGCAGATAAAGGAGATCGAGGAGGCTGAGGGTTTGGGCATTGTTGGCGACGGCACCACGCCCGCTCCTTTCCTCGATGGCTTAACCGACGACTGGGAGGAAGATGTGGGCTGGATGTACATGCCCGTGAGATCTTATCTAGACAGGTATTTCACGCTCATGAAGGTTGACTGGCATGAGCAGTACGTGAGACCGCCTTATATCGAAGGGTTTGAGGACGAGAGTAATTTCATTGGACACTGGAGAAACAAGTGATCGGTGAGCATTGCGACGAGGGGATCTGGGAAATTGGAGACGAGAGCTCTTTGTTGAGCTTGAGAAGCGAGAGTACATGTGTAGGGGATTGGAGACACGAGTCGATGTAAGGGCCTTCGGGCCACGAGCAAGTAACTTGGCGAGAAAGCATGCGTGTCTTCAATAGCCACAGAGCGTTTTTTCTCCTCGTGCATGCGGGAGTGGCATGGCTCGTCACTCGTCTCGAACTCTCTTCCGTCAACTCACTGACTGTTCGGCTTGTCTTTGAAGTTTGCGTCGCGCGCGCGTCTGCGTGATCGATGTATTTTTCGGGTAATACATAGCTCTGAGCTAACTTCCGCTTCTAGGGCAAGGATGAGATGGCGTGCTTCTTTTTTGGTTCTATTTCGAGTCTTGTTCCTCTAGACTGAGGAAACCTGTGCATCGCAGGTTCATGATAGATACCCAAGCATCTGCTGTTGTAAGCCCAGACGAATACATACCTAGGTACAAATATACAGTAGCATCCGGCTACATACCTAGAACAAAGGCCAAGTCATGTGATCCCTTGCCACCTCAGACCTGGGTATGCTATGCACAACATGCTTACGTTTATGCAACTATCCCCAGTTATATTCGCACCTTCAATCAATCTTTCACTTGTTCATATGCGAATCATGCCCTCCTTCACAATGCTCACATGCAAGACAGCGCCATCATGCTTCCTGTTGCAATCCTGTACATACCGAGTTCAAAGCCGCAGCCGCATACAGTACTTCAGGCGCCTGTTGCAACATGCTGAAACACTTAAACGCCGCCTTGGCGCCGCGCAGCATGTGAAATGAAATGAACGCGGCCGCCTCGCCCACCAAACAAGCCAACGAACGGCCTTTTCATCTGCCACATCGTCAAAAACACCTGCACCCACCATACTGCGTGGTTGATTGAATTGCGACATTGACGTCATATTCTTCGGTGTCAATCCGTCGGCCCTCCGAACATCACGACGCAGGAGGCGGACTGGCATGAGCATGCACGCGCAAAGATGTACGTACATACTCGGTAGGTAAGTAGACGTTGCTTTTGTTGCTGAACAGTGCGAGGGTTACAGAATCAAACGCATCTGGTGAAACGCCATGCAGCAAGCTCATCCAATTGTCTGTCTCACAACTCAGCAGCCCCCGGCTTATCATTCTTTGCGAGCAGCCCTCGCCCTGTTGCTATGCATACGCTGTGTCCTTGATCGGCACTGTTTGCCTCATCTTGCTGCCCAGCGAACCCCTCTCGTGTCGCCCAATTCTTCCTTTATATGCCGTCACGCTTGCCACGCATTGCGGCGAGAGGCTCTCCGAGAGGCTCCTTGGAAGGTATATCAAGCGCCGCGCGAAGCGCCGCGCAGAGCCATCTGAGATCTTCCGCGCCGAATCCAGCACCGGTATAATAAGACTTCTTTTGCCAGAAGCGCCGTCGCGACATATATATATATACCCGACGCACCTCGCAGACACAAGGCCGAGAAGCGACGCAACCCAGAGCTTTCGCCCACGAGCCATAATGAGCAGCAACGCGGCAAACGGCGATCGCGTCGTCAAGACGAACACGTACCTCGACCACTCTAACAAACCCGATGTTGATGCGAACCTGATCCGGTCGCATTTGACATGCGGCAAGTTTCGCGATTCTGTCTGGGGTCTTGTGGTAAGTCGGTTTACATAGTCCCTGTCGCGAGCGCGCCGAGGCGCATGATATTCACGAGAAGAAACACCTAGATATATCGCTGCTGCCACTCGAGCGACGAGGATTGGGCGCGTATGCTGCATAGGCTCCGCAGCGAGCTGGAGCAAGACGCAGCATACTTCATCTGCCAGGATCTGTTGCCGATTCATGATCTTCATGTCATCGACGACCCGTCACTCTAGTACGTCACCTCTGGTCTCTCTTCTTACTGCGTCCCTTGCAATCATTCCATGAATCACGCCGAGTATACCTCTTAGTGACAACCGTCCCAGCGAGGCCTCGATCTACCAAGTCCGGCGTCATTTCCAGGCCTGGGTGCCCGAGAATCTCAAGACCCGTCTCCGGCCGGGTGCCACTGACCTCGACGACGACGTAGACTGGGTATACGCCACCACGACGCCCAGATACGAATACTGCATCTACGTCGACGACGTCTGTCTCGAGTCCCTGTACCAACCTGGCCCCAACTTTCCCGTCGTGAAGCTCCTGTGCAAGACCTGGGACTCGCCGTTCCCGCCCGAGGAGATGGGTGACTACCTCGTGCCCGCGCCGTTCCACGATGGCGTCACCACGGACTGGGAGGAGGATGTGGGCTGGATGTACTTGCCCGTGGTAGAATACCTGTACAAGTACTATTTGCTTCTGAAGACCAGCTGGGACGAGCAGTACGCGAGGCCGCCTTTTATAGATGGGTATGAGGATGAGAGCAATTTTGTGGGCCACTGGAGAAGGGAGTGATTCGTCGCATCGGAGACGACAGTATATTTGAAGGGGCATGGGATCTTAGCACATCTGAGAGAACAGTTGTATGAGGATATTGGAGACGGGAATGTTTGAATGCATGCAAGGCGCGGGCCCTACACTACACTACACCTTAGCAAGCAATCATTCGTCTCATGCACACCTACCTACCTAGACAACGCCAGCTACCTATGCTCGTCTCGTTCCTTTTCCGTACTCTCCGACGCAAGCAGCAGACCCCAACTACATAGAGCGCACTGCAATTCGACCCTACGCCCGTGTTCATCCGACGGACCTGGTCCAAGCTGATGCCTACCGCGGTGACAATGCCTCAGCACCCGTCATCGCTGGTGACTTTGTGCCATTTTTTACGCAAGTCTTGGACGTCCCGCGCTACCTTGATATCGACTGGGCCGCTCTCCGTCGCTGTAGGAACCATACTGCTCGTGATTGTTGTTTGGCGTTGCGGAGGCCAAGGCACAGACCTGTGCCCAGCCGCCCATCTGCGTTGAGCTGATTCGAAAAAAAAAAAAACCCCCCGTATCGCAGTCAGGACTCGATCCAGGACCATGGAGCAGTTGAACTTGGCTGTAGGGGTATGTGCTTAAAACCGGCGTGTCGTGGCATCCACGCCGGATAAGACGAGGTAGTCGTGTTCACAGCCGCAAAGAACGACCGCTCAGGTCGAGAAGCTCACGGACTGCTGAGTAGGTGGCATCGCTGAAGTTTCGGTTCAGACTCCGCAATCGGCTGGATGCATCATGCGCCGAAGTCCGTCTGTTGTTGTTGCTTCTGCAACCGAGGCTGTTGTTTCACTTGTTGTCCCAGCTGCGCCTCCTGCATTTGGTGCTCGAGATGTTGAAGCCCTGGTTGGGACGGATCCATGGCGCGGCCTGTCTGAGCTTCCATTTTCATCACAGCTTGTTAGCTTGTTGAGTTTGCTGCGCTGGGTGTACCGCCTGTGCTTTGAATGTAAAGTTCAATTTCCTGTCTCTTCTTGTAGAATTCCAGAGTCTTGTTCGCCATGGCATGGTCGTAAACCTCCTACATCTGGTAAGCTCATTGAGTGCAAAATTTGACGAACGTATGTCAGTCAGGGTGTAATTAATTTTCTGTACCTTGCTCGGTGCGTTGTGAAACACCTCTCGTTCAAAGCTGCAACCGAATTCGGCGGCCCCCGCATGATCAATGCCGTGCATTGCCATTGTCATACTCGCAATGCTGAAGACATGTTAGCAGTCTGTCTGGACGAGAAGGGTAGTTTCGTGGAGGCCATTTCAATTTTCGCAACAACAATGACAGGGCCCGATAGCGTATTTTGGCACATACATACAGATTCATTGTTTGGCCCATACGTTCAGTGAAATTGGTGCCTAATTGCCATGCCATGCTGTTGGGCGTGGTCTGCGAGTCGTCGAGAAGCTTCTGATATACTCTCAGGTGAAGCGGAACTGTGGCCGATGATCGTTGCGGCTGCTGGGATGCCATCTGACCAGACCCAGCCATTTTCTGCGTGTTTGCAACCATGACTGCTTCGTAACTGGTAGCTGGAACGCTTCGGCTTGATGATTCAACGTGTCTCGGTTGAGATGGAAAGCTGATGAATCCCGCAACAGAATTTGGGTGGAGACGGGCTTAAAAGTAACGTGTGGTATGGTAAGCGAGAGCTTAGACGGGATGCCGTTGTTTCGTGGCGAACTCGAGATGCAATCGGTCACCGGTATTCATATAAGGGTGACGAAAACAAAGTGATCAAGATCCTCAGACTCACCAGAAAGCACGTCGTTTTGGTGGAGGACCATCAGACCCAAAGTCGCCACCTCAAATGAGGTCTGTACTACTCTCCCAGACAAAGACATCCGCCTACAAAACACCGACTGGTGACATTGATATCTCACAAATGAAGTATCACATGGTGAAGTGATGACAATATCTCACGAGTGAGAGGTGATAGGACGGTCAGCCGAAGGCGGGGTTCGCGTCTTTCATTGTGATAACCGCCGGCCTTCGGTACCACCTGACCGTCTGACTGTCCAGAAAACAGTAATACCTAGGTAGACCATGATATTCTGCGTTGTCCACAAATCACTAATGAAAATGGCTCATGGCGCACATCACGCCGTCAGCAGCACCCTACGTTTGTACATTTGAGTGGGATGCCGGCTTCGAATGTGAGGATGTAAGTTCAGTGACTTCCACTGATGGCTCTTCATAGTCGATCATGACAAACATCTCGTGTCATGAAGTCATAGCGATGCGAACGCGATGATCATCTAAACTTCGGGACCGTTCGGGCAATGCATGGAGCGGGGCTTCCGTGGGGCACGTGATCTGGAGCGACCCTCCTGGAGGTACCTACCTAAGGTACCCGCCGGGATCGGAGAGCGTCTCGACTCTCCGCACTTCTCTAGCCACACTGACTGCCGACCCCTTGCAGCGACACAATTTACGAACAATCAACTTTGTACGGAGTACGGAGTACGTCTACTCGGAATCCGATGTACAACTTTTAAATAATTAGGCAGGCTCTTTCCTTTTGGCTAGCCCTCCTGCAGATGTCACAGTTGACACGCCACTCGTTTTGCCAAGACTGAGAGTGGTGCCCGCACTGTTCCATGATGGTGTAACCAGCGACCGGAAAGATGACTTGGCCTGGATGTGAAGCACAGCTGGGATGAGAAGTACGTGAGGATGGACGCCTTCGACTGACCGGATGAAGGACAAGAGCAAGGCCTTTTGCGGGACGCTGGCAAAAGGGGTCATTTGTGGCATTCCAGATGACATTGATGATTGTCTTTTTTAAGAGCATTGAGGATATTGAGGACCAGAGCGAGCAAAGAACCGTCTGTTGCAGACCTAGGCGTAGTCAGTCTTGCTCCTCGCCCTCGTATCAAACAGCATATCCCAAACAGACTCCATAGCGCACTACAATCCGGTTCAGGCTCCACGACCAGCTGTTGACGGCCATAGCCATACCAAAATCCGGCTGTTGATGCCCCTGAGGTTATTCTGGTTCGTCTGCCTTTCTTTCGACCTGAGTAGAGTCAGTCCCATCATGAAAAGGAGATGTGATATTTCATGACTGGAAAAAGTGATTGTGGCCACTCACCGAGACGGTGTGTGTCATACAGTACAGTAGGTGTACCTACACTACCTATGCGGAACTTTAAAAAAAAAAAGTTGTTTACAAAAGAAGCAGAAGAAGCAGGCGTCAGCTCGATGAGGTATGATGTAGGCAATGTTTGTACGTGAGGTACTTCTTTTGGACAGGTATGTAACAGGACAAGAAATCACGGAACATGGCCCGCTCCCGCGATTTCTAAAAATAGCTCGACAATATGTACATACCTACCTACGGAGTACCGTCACCTTGCAGCAAGCCATTATGTACATACCCCGTCTTCAATGTTGAAAGTCCTTAGTCAAAGTCATGACAACCTTATTCTGTCCACTCCATTTCATAAAACCACCCGCCATGGTACATATTCGCACTTCCGCTTTACTTACATACATACCACGCTGCCTGGGCGAAAATCGCATCAACAACCCGGCCAGAAATCTCCTTCCTATTCGAGGCCACGTAATTCATAATCACAAAATACCGCGCAATCGAACCGCGGCAGAAAACCCATGGACCCCTTGCACACAGCTCCTGCGGTCATGCAGCCGGCCCAAAAGCCCGGCTGCTGGATATGCCGAGTTCAAGAAAGAGGATGCATCGGAAGCCGGCCCGAGTGCAACGTCTGCCAGACGATCGGGATTACATGCCACTTCCCGGCCACGAGGCCGGTGCGCGTGGTGGGGGATTCCCCGGAGATGGACATGGCGAAGACGATCAAGGTCCAGATGAAGAGGAATTATGACCGGACGCGGAATCGCAGGATTCGAGAATTGATGGCGGCTGCGAGGCTGAAAAAGACGAGCGATTTGGGGAATACGTCCGCGGAGGGGACGATATCGGCGGCAGCCCAAGCAGGGCACATTGGACCTTCTGATGCGGATCCATCGACACACAGCCAGGATCATGATCGGAGCATTTCCGATTCGGGCGGCACAGATGACGCGGTCCTATCCTCGTCGACGCCGCCGCCGCCGCCGCCGCCGCTGCCACGGCTTGGAAATCTACAATACCGTCCTCAGGTTGTCTTCATGCGGGAAGAGGACTTCCGGAACAGGTCAGAGACTGGTAATCTTCATTTAGTCATCACGTATCTCGACCAGGTGTTCCCGTATCTCTTCCCCCACTACCGGCCCCCGATCCTCGAGGGTGGGCGCGACTGGATCCTGGATGTCCTGCAGCGCAACAAAGTAGTCTACCGCACGGCGATTTCTCTCGCAAGCTACTTTTCCGCTGTATTGCTCGCAACAGATGCCGCAAGCGAGCAGGTCTCCTGCACAAACGCAGTCATGGACCAGCTCGGGGACCAACTCAAGCGGGGTCTCGAGGAGCTCACCGCGGAGATGTGCACCCTCAATGCTAGCAAGGCTGGTTTTGACAGAAAAGGGGGCCTGGGCGTGATGCAGAGCCTCCTGCAGATGCTGATCCTCAAGGTAGTAACTCCAAACAGGTGTAAGGACTGGCAAACGCACCTAGATGCGGCCATTGCTCTATTTGAGAAGATTGTTCCGAATCCTCATAATTGGACAGAGATGCTGCACAGTCCGAGATATCCGCGATGGCCTCCGCGGGTAGCCGCGGCCAGAAAACCACCGCGTGACACTGATCAGGCGGCTCTGCGGTTCTTTACAGCTAGTCTCTTATACATGGACGTCATTTCGAGCGTGACGCTTGGGAGAGCACCGCGACTGGCGCGCTATCAAGAGGGTATCATGCCCTCCTGCGCGCGACAACCCACCGATGAGTGTGCCCCTAGCGCGGGGCCTTTGTCCATGGATGCCTTCGTCGGGCTGCCGAACTGGGTGCTGCAGTTGCTGGGGAACATCGCAGCCCTGGACTCCTGGAAAAAGATGCAGATACAGAGGGGCTGTCTGTCGAACGGGGAGCTCCTAGCCCGGGCCAAGGTCATCTCTGACGGTATCCAGGCTAGCCTGGATTTGTTAGAGAAGCAAAAGGATGTTCCGCGCCCGACGATGGCGGCGGCGCCGTTTCCTCTCCTGGTGACGGATCCCGATATGGTATGCCGCCCCGACCATGAATTTCTGTTCCAGGCGATATGGCTGCTCGCCACGCTTAGCTACCTCCACGTCGTCACATCGGGATGGCGGCCCACCAACCCTGGGATCCGGTTGTCGGTGTCCAAGGTCATGCATCTACTTTCCTGGCTGCAAAATGGACCCAAGCTGCGAACTTTGGCCTGGCCAGTGTGCGTGTGTGGATGTCTGTGTCCCCAGGACGACGAGCCGGTGTATCGAAGTGCTGTGCGGCGACTCGGCGCGGTGCACCTGTTTGGGATGCTGAGTGAGGCAGAGGAGGTGATGGAGAGGGTGTGGTCACTGCGTGGCCAGTTGGACGAGTCGTGGGATGTGGCACGTTGCTTGAATGTGCTGGGCCACGGGGTGTTGTTTATCTAATTGCGTTATGC
This sequence comes from Claviceps quebecensis, assembly GCA_004016085.1. Taxonomy (NCBI): domain Eukaryota; kingdom Fungi; phylum Ascomycota; class Sordariomycetes; order Hypocreales; family Clavicipitaceae; genus Claviceps; species Claviceps quebecensis. Next base: position 10,827 of record QEQW01000275.1, read on the forward strand.
GGTTCGCGATTTTATTGTCGGCGTTCAGGGACTTGATACGCTTTTATGTGCAATGAATCTGATGATGACGGCGGCTGCAATGCTCTTTCTTTCTCATCCTCTTGGCGGGTTTCATATTCCTGTTCTCCTTCCTTGAGAATGGCACATCACTCATGGCATCTTCCCCGGCACTTGGAAGAGAAAAACAAAGTCTGCAGATCGAGACTCCAACAAACAAAGACAAACACCATAAAGGACATGCGTCATTCACTCACATTCTTGTGCCGCCATAAAAGAGGGAAATCTTGATGTAACGTCAATGAGACTAACAAGTCAGGCTCATCTATTCTATGCAATCAGCAGCCAGTGCCTTCAGTCCCAGAGCACGTCTCAGAACCTGCACATATGCCCACATGTCTTCGAACCGTGTATACAGCGGCACAGGCGCTACACGAATCACATTGGGCTTGCGTTTGTCACAGATAGCCCCACTCTCTTCCAAAGCCGTCGTGACTTTTTCAAGCAGACCGTCTCGGAGGAGGACGCTCAGCTGGGTGCCGCGCTGCAAGGGATCCCGCGGGGTGAGGATGGTAAATAGCGGTGTCGAGTCCGTTTCCGTCTCCTTCAGCATCTGGTTGAGGAGAAACTCGGCATAGGCCGTCATGACCAGAGACTTGGAACGGATGTCACGCATGGTGGTCTTGTTGAAGACGGAGAGCGCACCGGAGAGGGCTGCCAGATCCAGGGCACTCGGGTTAGACAGCTGGTAGCCCGCAGCGCCGGGTGTGGGTACAAATGTGTTATCCATGTTGAAGCGGACACTCTTGTCGCCACCGTACCAGCCCGTAAGTCGGGGTCGATAGGAGGGCTTGGAGGATTCCCCGTCGTGCTGCCATTCTACCTTGCCGTGCCGTTCGTGCACAAAGACGCCTCCAATGGCGCCGGGCCCGGCATTCATGTACTTGTACGTACACCAGCAGGCGAAATCGACATCCCAGTCGTGTAGCTTCAGCTCGACGTTTCCAGCGGCGTGGGCAAGATCCCAGCCGACCACGATACCTCGTTGCTTGGCATACGCGGTGATCTTGGGCATGTCAAACAGTTGGCCCGAATAGTACTGGATGCCGGGCAGCAGCAGCAGGGCCGTTTCGTCTGCATGCTCGTCGATTGTCCTCAGGATCACGTCTGTGGGGATGACGCTGTTGGCGTTGGGCTCGATCTTGACCATACTCGTCTCAGGATCGAGGCCGTGCCATACTATTTGACTTTCGATGGCATAATGGTCACTGGGAAAGGGTTTCCACTCAAGGATGATCTTATGTCTCTTGCCAGATGGCTTGTAGAAGCTTGCCATCATGAGATGCAGATTGATACTGAGCGTGTTCATAATGACAATCTCGTGAGGCGAGGCACCCACAATGTCAGCCGACTGCTGGGCACACTGCTCGGCCATGTCCTGCCATTGCGTCAGAGGCGAGTTATTCATATTGGTGAAGTGCCCGTTGACCCCAATGGATGCCCACGTCTCCAGCTGAGCGGTGACATACTCGCGGACGGCCTTGGGTTGAGCACCCAGGGAATTGCCGACAAAGTAGAGGCACGGTTGCGCCAGAGAGTCTGGTTCGCTTTTCGTGCTATCATGAGGCGATTCGCCTGCCGTGGAAGTTAGCAAGATGGAACAGGATCCCCGCCTCTTTCAATCCCGCTGGTGAAAGAAAAGCAAGTACCTGGAAATGACCCATCCAGGCCCTTCTTCTTCAACGATGCCTTGGTCGGGAGCACAAACTCATCGCGCAGGTGCCTCAACTGGTCTTCAGAATCAAGACTCCGGGCAAAGCCAAGAGTGCTGGAATCCTCGGGGAATTCGAGGCCTTCGCCGCTCCGCAACCGTTGGGCGGCGGCGGCCAAGTCCATGGCAAGCTGTCGTTGAGCTGGTTTGACGACTCAACGTGATCGCATTCGGAGAGCCGGGGTACAGCAAAGGCAGAACGGAGCGCAGGCGGAAAGACAAGCTGGTGCTGGTGCGTGATGCAATAGAGGCAGCCGATATGGAAACGCAAGCAGGGGAGCAGCGGAATAACGCAAAGGCTAAAGCAGACTTCTTGTGCATCACCAGGAGTATGTAGGAGGTAGGTATGTATGTATGTACTCCGTTGTAATTTGTAAATCCGAGGAGTTCGTCCCGCCTCGATAAGCCACCGCCCCGCAGTTGTCCACCATATCGAGCCTTCCAAGTTCCGACTTCGTCATCCGAACCTGAACTATCCGCAACCGCCCGCCAAGTTGACCTATAAACATACCGCTTATGACTGTAACTTATGTACCTACATTATACATACCTCTTCTTGACTAGACTACATTGACCCAAAGCTTGTAAGTTGTGTGCATCGGCGTCGGCGCCTCACGACCCAGCCAATGGCACGTCTTGCGCCAGTCAATTCCGGCCAACACGAAGCAAACAATCACTGCGCATAACGGTGTGATTCGTGAATGACGAAAATGGTGGAAGCGGTGGAAACGAAGAAAAAGGTGGCAAAGGAAACGCGTGGCGTACTTTGGCCCCTCCTCAGATAGTCAACTATATGTACGAGCAAGAGGCACTGTTCAGAACGTATCAGAAGCGACGCCACGTCTCTCTGATCTCATGCCAAACAGTCAAATTTCTCCCAGACGGTGACCGTCGCATCGAAAATCCCCAAATCTTCACAACTCATCATTCGCGATCGCGCCCAACTTGCGTCTCGGACACCACAAGCAAGAGCCGCTGACTCCATGGATTTGGCACCTGTCATTGCGCGCGACTATTCTTAGACCTCCCTGGTCATTGTTGATCGGCGACATTGACGAAGCCATCCTACAGTTAGTAGCGTGTCCGTTGCACGACAAAAAAGGCGCAGCGCACAAGACTTTCAGAGGATAGAATGGTTCGATTCCTTGACGATACTGCCTCTTGCGTTTCACTTATTTTGGGCTCGAAGACGAAAAAGTCCGCACAATTCGTATCCGTACAGAGTACTTGGAGCTGTACTGGCCTGTTTCTCGGCGCTACTAGTGACGTCGTCCAAAGTGAGCCAAAAAGAGAGCCTCGAGAGGGAGAGAAACACGTAATATCGTCAAGAATGGATCCTTTTCGGCCTGTGTCCAGTCGGTCACCCGCGCCACTTTGCCCGTCAATGCCTCAATGACAGCAAGCGAATCTTCCTTCCTTGTCCAGGTCATGCTGCTGCATTCCTCCGCCGAGGATAGATCTTTCTGGTACAAGTTGCTGGATGACCGCGGCAATTGGTAATACCATCGACGGAAACCTTGTCATGAAGTGGACAGGCGCAGCGGACAAGTGCAGCTTGATGCAGGTTTCGGGATGACCATTTCGGAGACGAGTGCCTCAGTGACATGAAGGGAAGCAACTTTGCTAAATTAATCAAGACAAGGTGTGGCACGCCGCACAACACGACGTAATCTTATACACAAGCGTCACGTGACGAAATCCCACACAATGCTCTTTGTCGCACAAAATACGGAGTACATAGATGGCGGCAACAACCTCAACCACTCACGTACTATCACATGCATCAGAGCCCTTCTACCACTACTGCGGGCGGCATGTGCGCCCCGGGCAAAAGAACTGTACTAGGTACACCTATCGTCTTCTCTGGAACACATGATGCTGACATGGATGAAGGGTCTGTGTTTCAGTTAGCAATGGCTCCGGATCGCCTCTTTTCCGAATCTCATCTTGCCCCCAACATACTTGCTCAGTTCCAGTGACTGACAAACACCCGAGACCGTCATGTAGCAAAAGGTAGCAACTGGAGGCGGGGTATAGCTATCTATCCGCTCCACTTGTCAGACGACGCTGCTGATAGTACAACGATATACCTTTCCTCAACCAGCTTCAATGTGAGAGAAGCGATAGCCACCACGCATTGCACTCTACGTAGGAGGCGTCAAGCAGAACAACAAGTCGCCAGGAGGCGGTGTTATCTTTTGTGCGAATTCTGTGAAGCTACGAAAGAAGAAGGGATCCGCAACTTGATCTCGTAATAGCTGAAAATGTTTTGTCGCAGAGCAGCAAACGACGGAGCCACTAGGAACAAGCCACCGAAAGCAAAGCATGAGAGTCATTATAGTCGTATTGAGGATTCAACAACCTTGGTATAGGCAACGTACTCGACGACGCAACGTACACACCGTGCACCGAGGCCATGCCGATGCTGGTGCGCAAGTCAGAAACAACGATTCGGCAGAAGCACATTGCGAGTCACGACTCGGAGTAGCGGTGGATCGAAATTCTCACCGACGGACGGGCGGTTGATCGGACGAACTGGGTACTTTAGTCAGGACTGGGGAAAGGTCTGGAGATCCCTGGCCTTCCGCCATTATCCCAGCAGCCATGCGTTGCGGATTACGGAGTAGGGTTACAATGGTTCTGTAATCCCGACGACACACAAAGACTCCGTACTCACCCAACGCCCCAGATATTCGAAGGAATCCATGATGGTATATACGTACATAATTTCCAAACCTAGGCCACATCAACAATGACTTGGTTGCTAAGTTGTCTCATTCTCCAGTTGATGTGGGGTGGCGGCGGTGGCAGCAGCAGCGGAGGCGACTACACATGCAGAAGACCCTTCCAAGAGTGCTGATCATACTGCCACAGAAATTGAGGCGACCTGAGTTGTGGGCGCTTTGGTAACGAGTATTTCTAGCGGTGGTTGGCTACGACGCCGAGCACCGGACTACCTAAGGCAGCACATACAGCACATACAGTCGCTTCGTACGCTATGACTGTCCAACTTCTTCCGATGTGCAAGCGCGGGCTGTTCGAAGCCATGGAAGCATGACCCTTGAGCAATAAGAAGCTACCAGAGTTACGGAGTACAAGGAGGGCTTTCATTGCAGAATTAGACCCAAAAAACAGTGCTCAAAAGTTCCGTCGAGCCCCGCCAGCGCCAACCTCAAGAGTCAAGAGGTATGTACCTATATCATTACATACACATACACGAAGATCAAGCGCGATCGTGGGGCGTTCCACTTAGCCGTTGTTACATGGTCGCGATTTTGACCGCAAAGCCTGCCGCATTGACAAGTCCGGGCCTCGGAGCCCGCTAAGCTCCCGTTCCGCTGCAACGTGGACATTATATTGCATCACATATAGGGGGCTTTAGCACTACGTACATACTGCTAAAGCTGCGATGGCCCTTGCATGCAACATCACATGTTGACAGAGAGGAATCTCGGGCGCACCGCAAACACGCAAGCGGGAGTAAGTAGTAAACCGAAAGGTTTTTCACTTACTAATCTAGTATTATAACTCAGTCGAGTCAGCTCGTCAACTCGAGGCTGCTCATTCGCAACCAGAATATATAGTTCAGTAATACTCCGGCCTGACAATGGGGTAAAAGTCCACCTATGCAAAGGAGGGGAATGGTTTCCTTGCTGTATCAGTATGGTATGCGGGGATCTATTGCCGCGCATATAGAGAACCTCCAACCTGGAAGCAAAGCCGGCGTCAACAATCATGAGACCGCCCGTGTGTTGTCGGTGTTATTTGCTGTCATTGATCAATGATCGCCAGGGCAATTGCCAAATGATGCCACTCGGTGACTCGGCCGTGTCCCGGCATGGTACGGTTACGTTGGCTGAGTTAGGTGCATATGCATGCACGTTGATTGAAAGGATCGCACAACACTCGATTGAGAGCTCAGACGATGGAACAACATCGCATACACAGCGTTGGATCTTCACCAATGCTTTCTTCTGATCACTTTTACGGAGTATGTATAGAGCATGAGAAAACAAGCCAATGTCTCAGGTTCGCGTTTAGTCGCGGCCTTTGGTCAAAGCGGGCAGCTCAATGGCGTGAGATAACGCAGTGGCCCTGCCCTCATGGCATGCAGTCGCGGCAATGAAACGGACTGCGAGGGCCAATTGCTGCCGTTGCTGCCGATTCCGTGTCTTGTGCAATGATGATGGCCAAAACGTTCTGATAATGTGTTTGCTTTTTTTCCATCATATTTTCTTTCCTTTGCATGTTAGGGCAGAAGTACGGAGCAATGTGCCTTGCATCAAAAGCTGCTCATGGCGAACAAGTGAAAATGTCTCAGATAAGTCCGGGCGGCTGCCGCGGGGCGAGGACTTACACCGTGTCGTGTGTGTCGGTCTCGGTGATTATTAGGCATCAAGTATTTCCAGGACGCGGAAGATAGCCGAATCATTAATGATTAGTTAGAGGGTTTCCAAATTCTCCTTTTGGAGAGATATTTTATGGTGCTGCGTGCCATTATCATCATTGCCGTTGCTGTTCCTCCGAATCGGGATTGGCAGCCGGTAATTACTAATGTCAACGAGGTAGGGACCTGTCTCACTCCGTATTGCCTTCTCGAATGCTACGATTGCTGTTATATGATTCGGCGTAGGACTCGAGAAGATGAACGCGTATAACGAAGCAAATAAGAAGAAGAAGAATATGCCAGTCCAGTCGGCATATTAATCATGGTTCAAGGTTGTAAGCTGAGGGATTGAGGAAACGGGGATTTAGGCGCTGAGAGTCCTGGGACCATGGAGCGTCAAATCCTACGGGCCGGGACACGACGTGAGCGCGTGGCGACACCATTTACATTATTTCCATTTGTTTTTGTTACTGTTCTAACCCGAGTGCGCGGTACGCAGGATCTGCTCTATCCTGCATATCGTCTTGCATCCGCTACTTTGAAGACTTTGAAGCAGTGAGCGACACATTGTTAGGTACCTGACAACCTGTCTTTGGGTCCTGGAAGATGGAACCGGATAAGGGACTGTATTCGTAAGTGATTACTCTAACTTGCATCGATTTTCTAGCATTCAAGTCTTTGTCTATGATCGGGATTCGGGAGCAGTGGTACGCTCGATTAGGAAGCAGGCAAGCTTGCTTGATATTATAAGGATATTAAGAGCAAGGATCTCATCGCTGTTTCGATTTGCAAGGAAAAAGGTTCAAGTCTGCCGGCCACGCGCACAAACGTCAAACAAATCGTCTTCATAATGCAAAGCAAATATGAATCCTCTTAAAAAGACGCGCTCACCGACCTGAGCAACTTTCGCCATTGAAAAAGTAAAGTCATCCGAGAGGGTCCGTCCAAGTCCTCACTGGACCTTGTTGCATCCTCACAGGCTACCTACAGCCGTCTGTGGCCACATTCCGTATTTGGAAAGTCGATGGCGATTCGCCCTACCCAGATACGATCATACATGGATGAGGCTATCAACGGACGTCGCCATCATCTTCCACGTTTACTCGGCAAGGAAAAAGGCGGCAATGTTTGCATACAAGCTCCAGTTTACCAGCACGACTTAAATAAATTCATGTTCGAAAAGAGAAAGAGCTGCCGGCCTGAGGGAAAAAAAAATGATCGGCATGGCGTTGGATGTAGATGTCACCGAGTCTTTGGGGCATCAAAGAGAGGTGGGCCTGATGCATCGATTCGTGAAGGGTCATGACCACCTCGCCCGCTTGTGGTGCAACCCAAGGCAATAGACTCGAGACGCACACGCATCGGCGTCCGAGACTCGAGATGCAGATCTCGAACCGGGGCGAAGAATAAGTTACTATTGAGGATGATGCGTGTAACGAGGCAGGTGGGCATGCCATCTAATAAAAATGGCTCGGTGATTCAGCAAGGATCCGCCATTGCAGTACAAGGGAATACACGCTTCCACACCGTCTATCAGCGGAGGGAATCGAAAGTCTCGGTCACCGGCTTACGCAGCGCCTCTCCGAGTACGAGGACCTTCTCCTCGGCGACAATTCCATCGACGCAGTCAGCTTAGCTGAAGCCCAGGTCAGCTCGGCGTCGTGACTCACTCGTATGGTGGTTGCAGGCTAGCCTCGGCTGCATACATATATATATATATATTCTGCTCCGGACCCAAGACGTCGACAACTGCTTCCATCGTTTATCTTCACAAGACGGCATACATTGTCGAGGCAGATAAAGTACATCGAGGAAAGAGTAAGGAGTAAACCAGAAGGAGAAGAAACAACCGCGTTGGGCAGCATTTCGAAGGCTCTCGAATCGATATCTTGTTTACTGCACATATGAAGTTGACACAGTCGTTGTTGTGCGCAGCCGCACTGCTCTTCTCTGATGTAGTCGCAGGCAGCTACGGCAATCCGACACAAGATGGGAGCCTCGGGCGGCTTGTGCTTCCGTACCAAGACCCAAATCCCCGCGGAAGGGCTCAATCCGTTAGACTGAAGAGGGAAGGAATTCTGTATGGACTTGGTCCGGAACAAGGCCAGACTGCATATCCGGCCGGGCCCCTCGGAGACGCCCTCTGGCAGGCAGACACAGCCGCTCTCACCGTTGACCAGCTGAGACATGAGAACCTAGTGAAGCAAGACGCGGCCGTCCTTCTGGCACAACTTGTCAAAGTGAGTTCTCATAACATGAAAGTCTCAGCAAGGTAGCGTTTGCAACTGACTTGGTGGCTGTTCTAAGACCGGTGGTCTTCGTTCACTAGCCGACTTCTCCAAGCTGTACGACGGACAATGGAAGACATCGATGGGAAACGTCATCGACACCAGCTTCTACACCAATCAGACCAGTGACCTGTACTTTTCCATGCAGCGCCTCACACTCAACCCATTTGTGCTCCGACGGTTGCACCCTAGCGAGCGTCTCCCATTCGCGGTCCCGGATGACGTCGCGCGCAACCTGACGACCATGACGACGACGCAACTCCTCCGCAGCGGTAGGCTATTCTACGCCGACTACAGCGTTCTCGCGAAGCTGCCTCTGCAGCAGGGCCGCTTCGCAGCCGGCTGTGAGGCCTATTTCTACATCAGCGTCCAGGACGACGCATGGCTACCTTTAGCTATCAAGACGAATCGCGGCGCCGACTTGATTTACACGCCGGCTGATGCGCCCCTTGATTGGCTATTTGCCAAGATGTTACTTGGCCAGAACGATGCATGGGACACGCCCTGGCGACATTTGGTCAGTACTCATCTTGTTCTTGAGCTTCCGTACCTGGCTGCGGAGCGGTGCATGAGCGAAAACCATCCTGTGCTGGCCATGTACAAAAAGTGTGAGTGGTCGTCGCCCCTAACGCGCACGCGCGTTATAACATATTGTTATGTGAAACGGATGTGTACTTACGCGAGTGAAACAGTCATGCTCAACGGGTTTTCCTTTCGCCAGTTTCTCCAGAAGAAGCTGTTCGCGCCAGGTACCTACACGGATCAACAGTACTCGTTCAGTGGCAGCACCGGATACAATTACACGGCGTATATATACAACAACGCCGAGAGTCGGTTTCGCGGAAACTGTAAGTGTGTTTTATGTGATTGCATGCGTGTTGTTTTCCGCACACGTCTACATTTCGTATTCCTCTCAGCGAAAGGCTGTTTCGTCGCAGAGCTAATTTCTCTTCCCACACCCCCCCCCGCCCATAGATTTCCCGGACCGTCTTGAAAGAGAAGGCCTCCTCAATAGCAAATTCGGCCCGCCAATCAAGCACTTCCCCTTCGCGAAAGACGCAAGCGTCATCCATGCCGCGTGGAAGATCTTCATGCGCACCTTCATCTACTCAACCTACCATAAAGAGTCGCGAGTTTGGCATGACCAGGAGCTAGCCTGCTGGTTCGAGGAAGTCAAGCACGCAGGCTCCGTTGACTTCCCGCCCCGTGAACACATGTCCAGGTCGACACTGGTAGATATCCTCACCCACGTCGCGTACCTTACGAGCGTACAACACCAGGCCATGAACAACAACGACCAGTTCATCAGCGCGCTGCTCCCCATGAGTCCCATGTCTTTCTTCAAACCCTTGCCCACGACCAAGGGCAGCCTCACGGAGCGCGACATAGTTTCCATGCTGCCCAATGCGACCACGGCTGTGGGACAGCTGGCTCTGTCCGCGGCGTTTTCTCGCCCCGAGTTTGTCAATTCGGACCGGGCGCTTCTCAATATCTTCCAAGACCGGGAGTTTTATGGTAGTCTGAATTCCCGGACACAGGCGGCGGCGGCGGTCTTCCAGGCCAAGATGGAGAGACTGAGTGCGGAGGTTGCGGGGAGAGGATTTGATGCCGAGGGTCTTTGCGACGGGGCGCCGTTTATTTGGCGGGCGTTGGATCCGAGGGTCGCGCTGTGGGCGATGACGATTTGAGCGACAGATGCTGAGCTTCGACTTGTAGATGTGTGGTTACCTATATGATTAGATGAAGATGGTATTGAGAAGTTTTCATTGGACGCTTGCATGTATTGTTATGGTAGATAGATAAAGTACATATACTGCGTTGAAGCACACGAACGCTGTCATTCAGGACCTATGTAAAATTTACATGCATACCTATGTACATGTAGGTAGGTCAGGTACCTAATGTACTGTACTGTACTCCGTAGTCTGTACCTATTTGGTGGTGATGCTCACTGACTTCACTGCACGGAGCCCCGGAAATACCTAGGTAGTGGTCTGGTCAGTGGTGGCACTAGGTAAAGTAGTACATAGGTATACCTAGGGTACGGCCATCAGTCCAAGCCAAGTGTTCGGGCAGACACGTGTCAGCCAATGAAAAGCGAAAGAATCCGTCCGAGCTCGGGTGCAGCTACCGGCTCTTGGGCCGGGAAGTTCCACCCGTGCCGCGGCACGTCGAATCCGGGCGGTTGACCGGAGAGGTGGGACCGCATCGACCGGGATGTAAAGTTGCCTCGGCTCGCTCGTCGACTCGTGAGCTTTGCTTGCATCATTCCTCGTCGTAAAGTAGGCATGTCTTCTGACTCTTCTCCCACACACAGACAACTCGTACTCTAACAACTACGACCCGTGTCTTCATTTCTCTCCTTTACCTCTCTTGTTTTCCCTCCTTCCATCCTCCTCCTCCGTTGTTCACAAACGCACGACGATGACGCGAAAAGTGGTCTCGAATCAGTCCCTGACAGTGACGGACAACCGCACCGGCAAGACCTATGACCTTCCCATAGAAAACAATGCCGTCCGGGCCACAGACATCAAAAAAATCAAGGCGAACTCATCGCATGACCGACCAGAGGATGAGACTAGCCAGGGCCTCCGCGTCTACGACCCAGCCTACATGAACACAGCCGTGGTGCAGAGCAAAATCACCTACATCAACGGGCAGGACGGCATCCTGCGGTACCGCGGCTACCCAATCGAGCAGATCGTCGCGCGAAGCAACTTTCTAGAGACGGCCTATCTGCTCATCTACGGCGAACTACCAACGCAGGCGCAATTCTCATCATGGCAAGACGACGTTATGCACCACACGTACATCCACAGCGACATCGAGGGCATCTTCAAGTCCTTCCGATACGACTCGCATCCCATGTCCATGATGACATCTGCGTTCGCAACGCTTGGCGCATTCGCTCCCGAGGCGAATCCCTCCCTGCAGGGCTCGACGCTGTATACCCGCGCAGCGAGCGGCCACGTCCCCTCGCTGCAGGTTCTGGATAAGCAGATCCTGCGCATCATTGGCAAGGCGGCCACGCTTGCGGCTGCGTCGTACCGCATGCGTATGGGTAGACCGTTTAACCGCCCAGCGCAGGGGCTGTCCTACACGGGCAATTTCCTGTATCTGCTTGATCACCTCTCTGGGCGAGACTACCAGCCGCATCCGGTGCTGGAAAAGGCCCTCGATGTCTTGTTTGTCATCCACGCCGATCATGAAGTCAATTGCTCGACGGCGACGGTCCTCCAGGTGGGAAGCTCGCTCGTTGATCCTTACAGCGCGGTGGCGGCTGGTTGTGCGGCTCTCTATGGACCTTCTCACGGTGGCGCGTCGGAGAGCGCCATCCGCATGCTCATGGAGATTGGATCCCCAGAGAACGTGCCTGCTTTTATGGAAAAGGTTGAAAAGCGGGAGCGTGTTCTGGTTGGGTTTGGGCACCGTGTCTACAAGAACGTTGATCCGCGCTCAAAGGCTATTCGTCAGCTGGCTGAGCAGGTCTTCCAGGTTACTGGCCGGAATAAGCTTCTCGACACGGCACTTGCGCTGGCCAAGTATGCTGGTGAGAGTGAGTTCATGCGCAGTCGGAATTTGTATCCGAATGTGGATTTCTACTCGGGTTTGATCTATCAGGCCATGGGCTTTCCGCTTGAGTATGTGTACCACCATCCCTCTGTTCTCCTCGTGTTTACCTTTTCCCTTCCTTTTTTCTTCTTACCCCTGTTTTGATCTTCTTTTGGTATTCTCTCTTCTTTTCCTTTAAACAAACAATTGACCGGCGATATCTAGCTTCTACCCCGTCCTCTTTGCGGTCCCGCGCTGCGTCGGATGGCTAGCCCACTGGCGTCAGCAGATGCTGACTCCCTCTGGTGTCAAGATCTGGCGCCCTCGACAGCTTTATGTCGGCGAGGGGGAAAGAAACTACGTCAACGTGGAGGACAGACCGTCCGATACCGATTCCGGTCCCTTTGGTGCCCCTACTCAGGTTTTACATGGCGGGGACAGCAAGAGGAGCAAGCTTGCTACGTTTACAAATGAATCAGGCCATGTATTCAAGCCGAGACTTTGAGGAGGGATGCAAAGTGCTGTCGACGAGGAATCTGCCCTCATGTATTGGCATTGTGTACAAAAAATTAGAGTATAATCACAAAGCGACATGGAATTTTGCTATATGATGAAGAATAAGATGGCGCAGCCGACTGGCTACCTACTTTGTGCTCGTGACGGCGCTGTATCTAACTCTAGCCCTCGGGGGCGCATTTCACATACATACCTAGTAGACCCGTGTTTTCGACTTTTTTACTCGCCCCTTGTATTCCTGCTAGTAGGCCTACTTAGACAAGGGTGATTTGATCTGGCCTATCTGCGACACGACTCGTGCCGCCTCAGACACCAAAATCAACGCGCTTGGGTTTTTGGCCATGTCGCCGGCAAACTTCTGCGCAACCAAGGCTCCACGAGTGGTGAGCCAGCTTTGAGCATTGGCTACAACATGGTCGTAGTAATCCGGCTCCCACTCCTTCCAAGCGGCCAAAATGCCCTTGAGCTCCGGAATGAACTCATTGGCATGGCTCATCTCTGTAGTCAGGGTCCTGCCCGCCGCCGTGAAAGCCCGGTGTAAGACGGCGTCATTGAGATAATTGAAGACGGCGACGCTCCCCTGCATGGCCGTGAGCACCTTCTTCAGCGAGTCTTCGTCTCCCCGGTTGGCGATCAGGCTCAGTAGAGCATTGAAATTCCCTTCCGTGCCGAGTGGGTTGTTTCCCATCATCAAAGTTCGTTTCAGGAGGTTGAGCGTGCCCGGGAGGAAGGTGACGCCCTCACGGTACGCATATGATCCGATTGTTTCAAAGATGCGGTCATTCGGCGTCATGGGAATCGTGTAGTCGGCCATGTCGTGGACGGCGGTCCCAATGAGCGGAAGGCTGACGGTGTAGACCTTGTTCCAGCCTCTGTACACGGCCATGGGATCGAGTCTGTTTTGCATGGGAAGGCCAGAGAAGAGCTTTCCGGACAGCAAGCTTCGCACAAAGCTGGCCAACATGTTCACTTCGCGCAAGTGCTCCAATTGGAAGCCCTTCTTGGGTAGGTCTGCCGCAGCAATGAACTTCATTGCTGTTGAGCCACACGTGTCTTTGAGAAGAGAGTAGCCGCCACGGATGAAGAGCGTATCTGCTCCGTCGCCCTTGAGACTGGCCAGTCCTGGCCTGTAGGGCCGGCTAGTCATGGTCAGGTCGTAGCCCTTGTAGATGGCAGACCCTGTCCACTTGACCAGCGATAGGACCGTGGGTCGCGGCTTGCCTGGCCCGATGATTCGACGATAGAGATGGCTCTTGTCATCGTCTGTCTCGTCCTCGCCGCCATCATCGTAGGTCCAGAGTGTCTGACCATCACGAGTGGTATACGAAGACCGTTTGAGAATGCTTGTGTAACCTTCCTCGTCATAGTACCCAGCCTCATCTTCGCATGCAGCCCGATTCTCTAACAAATTGCAAAAGTCATAGTCGCAGGTTTCAGTTTGCAGCTTTTGAGTATTTGGCGTGCAGCAAAGCGCTCGCTTTCGGCCCCCTATGGTGTTCAGGTCAGGAATGTTCAAAGGAGCCAAGGAAGACAAAGAAAAGTCAAACAAAATATCAACATCTGCATGACAACGTAACTTACAAGCGCAACCACTATAAGAGTCTCCGCGCTCATCCGTCAGGAGCGTCACCTCTGATGAGCCACACGTATTGTCCGCACAGTCGCCCTTTCCAACCCAGCGGCAGTCCAACAACGGTGGCTGCTCGTTCTTGGGACAGCAGAATTCATTTCCGTGACTGACAATGGTACCCCAGCCCGTCTTATCCCACATGTACGCGATCTTTTGCTGGTCCTTCTTACAAGAGCTCTTGCTGTACGTACAAGCAGAATTAGCCCAACGCCCCGACAGAAATCGAGCCCCAGGATATAGCAAGAAGACCTTATTTGAGGATCGAGAAAACTTACACTCCGCTGGACCAGTTGCACTCGTTGAGCGCGTCATTAAATATGCCCATCTGGCAGCAAAAGGCCTTCTTGCCTCGCGTGCAGTGAGCTTTCTCGGAAGACTCCCCTGGTGAACCGCCGTAGCTAGACATTGTGATTATGACCTCGCCCGCGTGGCATTGCCCATTGCAGTCCCGTCCAGCATTTGTGCCACCAGTGCCGCCTCTCCACTGGCATTTGGTCATTCCACTGCCCTTGGGGCAGCAGATGGGCTTGTAGTCTTTGGACTATTTCCAGCGATACGTTGATTAGCGGCCGAGAAAGCTTGTCTTCTTTTGCCAGAAAGTGAAGAGACAAACACAAGTTATGGTATAGAATGGGTGTTTTGGGGGGTTGGATTAGTCTCACCCGCCCGGCTTTGTCATAGCCAACCTGGTCGTCCCCCGACTTGCAAGCAGAGAGAGAATCCTCTTGTACGTAACAATCCTTACGGAGATACGAATCCAGGCTGTCTTTTGTCATCTGGTTCCTCACGACAGTCTTTTTGCTCAGTGGTGAGTTTATTTTCAGTTTGTCCTTGCCGGTGAGGGAAGCATGAGCGGTAAATTCGAAGTCGTCTTTTACAATCGCGGTGGCCAGTCACAAAAAGTCAGCATGGCAAGACTGAAAATACAGTGAAAGCAGGGTCGTTTTGGCAGAATTTCCTTGATGCATACCGAGATCGGACGCCCAGATCAGCGAGCCCGAGAAGCCAACACTATTCGCCCATTCAACCTTTTGCTTGAACGTGTCCTTGTCGTCATAGGAGATCCACTGGTTCTTGTCAAACGTAAAGTACTTGACTGCGGCTTCTTTATCGTGCATGATCTTAATACTGGGATTTTTCTTCAGAATCTCCTGCACCTCATAGTATGCGAGATCTGCACCGAATTTCCCTTGCTTAGCATGTATCACATTGAATGGCAAAGTCTGGGGTCAGAGACCACTTACATCCGCTTGTCTTGGTGCACACACCCGGCTTTGCACCTCCTGAGAAGGGACATCCTGGCGTTGTACAACTGGGATCCGAAAGTGTGAAAGCCCGACCGTAGAAGCCAAAGCCCAGCGCGACTTTGTGGGCTGGGATCTTGACACGCCAGAAGAGCTCGGCAGCCAATTTGATCTCCGTCAAGTTGGTATGGCCTTGGGCAATAGCGCCTCTATTCGTCATTTCCTTAGTATTTCCATCGAATCTGTACAAGAAAGGCCAACAGCTGCGAAAATAAAGCAAGACTTACATTGGATTTGTGCTGTCCCAAGTTCCGTGTAGGTCGTAAGACATCTGCTCAATTTAGTAGGGGCGCAAAGCTGCTGATCTGTCGTCTTATACGATAGATCGATTCTATGCAAGAGAAGAAGACAAGACCAAAGCAAAACTACCCATGCGAGAAGTAGGCACAGGATAGAAGTAGACAAAAAAGGAATCATCGAAGAAATACGAGAGAGAGGAGGAAGTCAAGTGATAGCATACCAAGTTGACCCAGTCGCAGTATTTCATCATGCCTGGCAGATCAAACCATTTCAGATACCAGTACGAAGACGGCGCCGTGAACGTGATGCCTAAGCTACGGCCTGTCTTATCAAACGTAGCTCGGAGCGTCTTGACAAGCTCGACATAATTCTTCGTATCTTCCTTCTTGCCACCCCGATCGGGTGCCCCAGGGTACTCCCTATTTCACGGTGTCAAACAACCATTGTTCAATGGTTGGAAACGCAACTGTAGAACACGAAGTCAGGGCCTTCTCTTACCAGTCTAGATCAACCCCGTCAAATCCGTAGTAAGACAGAAATGAGACCAGCCCGTCGGCGAATAACTGGCGGTTCGCTGAGCTGCGCGCTATGTTTCCAAAGATGGGCTGTGTATAAGTGTCGTTGTCTGAGAAGGTCCAGCCACCGATGCTAACAAAGATCTTCAAGTCTGGGTTCGTGGTCTTCAGGTCGGACAAGTCGTCAAAGAGTGAAATGGGTGTTGCGGCGTCCATGGTTGTGATCTTGAAAGATGTCGGGTCCAAGTACGCAAAGGCGTAGTTTAGATGAGTCAGGGCCGCAACTGCAAGAGATGGGAGTTTCACGTCAGATCTTACGCGTCATGTACGTTCGAGGCTGCGGAAACTCATACGTGGTAGGTCTTTTGGCGATGTCTTGTGACAAGTAGACCGAGCATTCCAAGCCTCGTAGTAGCCAATCACTACATATATTCATCTCGGTGTCAGTAATCGGTTTTCGCATCGCGACTTTTTTGACTGGAACCATATGGCGGATGCCCTTTTTTTAAGTTTTACCTCTTGATAGAGTCTTCCCCTGGGTTGAACCTCCAGGGGGTGAAGGCTTCTCATTGCAGTTTGACTGGCAGCCTTTGCCGCAAAAGTCTGGCACAATGTAGTGTTAACAACAGTCTTACGCGGTGGCAATGGAGATTTAGTTAAAAATACCTTTGGTCGTGCCGCAAAACCCGTACTGGGAGCAGCAAGTGTTCAACGGACAAG
The DNA here is from genome assembly GCA_004016085.1 of Claviceps quebecensis. Lineage (NCBI taxonomy): Eukaryota > Fungi > Ascomycota > Sordariomycetes > Hypocreales > Clavicipitaceae > Claviceps > Claviceps quebecensis. The sequence goes on from QEQW01000275.1 coordinate 27,747, forward strand.
TCGTCTTGCCATTTTTGGAATCTTTGCCACACTCGGCAACGGCATCGCAGTTGCTGGTACAACCTTTGCCACAGTATGTAGCCCCGTAGCCGCAGTTTCCAGACTCTGAATCAATCTCAGTAAGACGATTCCGAGGCTTGAACGTTTCATGACAAGGCATTCAACCTCAGGAGTCGGGGTTCATACCACCACAACATGCTTTGTTGCTGCATGGTCCTGCGCGCACGTTGTTAGAGATACAGTCAACAAGTAAAATACATAGCTGTAGAGTAACTTACTTCCTGGACCACACGTGTAGTCTTCCCTGGCCTGTAAGGCCTTCAGAGCTCTAGAAGATGCATTATCCCGAGTGATTTCAAGCCGACGTGCGTAGACACTTCGATGAGAGGGAGGATACAAAAGCGCCTCCGGGGAAGCAGAGGACGATGCAACGGCCTGCAGCAGCGCCAAAGCAGCAATGACGAGAAATTGCATGGTAAATCGCCGTGCTCTTTTGCCTCAGGAGACCATTTACTGCCCCTGAGAGAAAAGAGTTGTACCAGAAGAAGACAGAGATTGAAGAGCAGGCCTCTTAAAGATTGCGCGGGAAGAGATGGAATTAGCTGAGAAGCGAAACCGCCAGAGGAGAATGAGAGCCACTTGTATCCCAACACCAGGCGCCGTCATCACAGTGTAAGTACTCATCCATCGCAACGCCTCCAGGCTGTCTCATGATCGTACCTTTGGCGCCCCCCATCCCCTCTTCACATCACACATCGACACACTCGCCGAGCTCGTCAATACCCGCCGATGCCGCTCGTTCGGCTTTCACCCCGTACGGAGACCCTCCGCACTCCTCCGGTGTGATGTGGGTGAAATTACGTTTCTGCATGTCAGCCGGCGATGGATCATGGTTCATCATCCTGTGTGGTACTACCCTTCGCTCCTCCGATTATCTTCCTCTTCAGATGATCCAAGCACATCGTCTCGGACTTCTCAGACTATCAAAGCTGTTCCGCATTGGCACCCCGCAAGCAAGGGGACATGTTGTCTAGAACTTTTGACGCAGGAACCAGATCGACAACCCCATGTTGACCAAGCAAAGAACCCCGCATGGTATGACAAGTTGACAACCCGCGAACCAATGTAACCTCGCCAATGTACGGCATCTTGTCTCACCTCAGCTCCGGCCATCCTGCCGCATCTCGCAGATTCTCACTGGCCAGTGGCCACGCACCGGTCACTTGGTCGCGGAAGCCTGGGCTGACTGCGTGCAGTGTGCGCCATGGGTGAGATTTACTTCCGGGTCATTGTGTATGCGTGAATTAAAACGATTCGATATTCTGGATGGTCAGATGGCCGAAATAGCCGGACGGTCAGATGGCCGTTCAATCTCAAGTCAAAGACCTGTTTGTAATCCGTGAAACGTCCCCCTCAACGAGATGCAATCGTCCCTTGCTTGTGGTCAAGACAATTGGAATGGAATTGGACGATCAACCGCACACACACACACAACTTCGTCGTCGCCTCTTTCTCGGGGGTCATTCCACTCCCCGCTGCGTGACGTTCCCGGACTTCCTCCCGTACGGGTCATGCCGTGTATGATATGATATGTATAAGCCAAGAAGCTCTTAGTATCAATGGGAAGTCATCGCCTCTCTCACAGAACGTCGCCTTCGCACATGCCCCTTAACCAACTCCGGCACCATGGCCATTTCCACGATGTTGATGAAAGCCGTTTTGGCCGCCGTGCTCTCAACCGTTCAAGGCCAGCAATTCGACGGCTACACATTCCCTCATGACCTGCTCGGACTGAGTGACGGTTGCTTTGCGACGGTGAATAAGACGATCTCGTCCTGTCCGGCGTGGTTGCCGCGATATGCTGGTTTGGAGTATGTACACGTTGACTCAAGCTCGAAGATTTTACTTTTGGATCCGAACATCGTGATATTGACAATAATGTGTTCTACAGGGGAGCGGCTGTTGAGATTCTCCCGAGCGAGCAGCTCACAACCTTGTGTGAGAGCTCTTGTCGAAATGACTTGCAAAGTCTTCGGGCTTCCATTTCGCAAGCATGCACCGCTTCTTCCGACGTTATGGTGCCAAACAAATTTGCCTACCCAGGTGAGTTTGACCAAGAGATAAACAAGATGCAAACAGAGGCTCGACAGATTGCGTTCCTATTCCCTATAGTCGTTTCTCATACCCCTGAAGTTGAGCCACTAGGAAGATGGATCGTAGACGCAGACACCATGCTGATGCTGCTCTTCCGGTCGCAGCCACTTATCTCGTCGACCGCTTTCTCTACGCGGCGAGCCTCTCATGTCTGAAAGAAACGTGCGTCGCCTCTCATGTCTCTGATCTCTCTCATTCTCCCACCTCCACGCAGCCTGACCTGATAGTTTCGACTCCGCCAGCGCGTCCGGGAAGTACTGCGACGCTGTCGTGGCAGACTGGGCCAACCAGCCAAACTACACGTCAGCTCAGACATGTTCCCAATGCGAGCTGGGAATCCAGCAACTGCAGCTAGCATCACCCTTCGGCTTCAGCGACACTCTCGCGCAGGCATTCGCCAACACGACCCAGAGCTGCAGCGCTGCAAACTACAAGTTCGCCACGCCGACGTCCTACGCGCTCAACGCGACTCAGTTTCCCTCCCAGCCGCCTGCCTGCACCGGGACGGCCTACACTATCACACAGGATGACTCGTGTGTCACCATCTCCGGTGCCAGGGGCATCTCGACGCACCAGCTCATTACAATGAACAACCTCAATCTCGGATGCGACAATCTTCCTGCGGCGGGACAGTCGCTATGCCTGCCTGCGGGGAGCACGTGTCGAACGTATCAGCTTGAACTCTATGACACGTGCGAGACACTGATGGCGAGCTGGAATGCGACGCTTGCGCAAGTCTTGGCTTGGAACCCAATGATCAACCCTTCTTGTTCGAACCTAGCTTCGTGGAGAGGCTGGTATCTCTGTGCAAGGTGAGCTTCAACACCATTATGCGCCATGATCGTCTCTACTGGTGATGGGAAGGAGTACGAGAGGCAGCACCGGACCACGAGGATCGAACAGTACATACCTGTTCCACTCAGCGCGACTCTAATGTTACTCGCAGCTCACCATCAGGGACAACCGTCGTTGCGCCCGGCAACGCAGTGACAACGCCCGCCCCTGTGCCGTCGAATGCGCAGCCGCAGTCCAACACGAGATGTGGGCAGTGGTACTATGTAAGTCGGCATCATGCTGATCCTTTGAAATCATCAGTCAGCGTCCAAAGATCCATAACAGAGATAATGTCCCATACTCACAGCCATCTTCTTCTTCATCATCATCATCATCATCACCATCATCACACTATACTAATGGAAATAAAAAGGTTGAAGCCGGCGAGTATTGCGCCGCCATCTCCCTCAAATTCAGCCTCGCCCTATCCGACTTTTACTTTCTCAACCCTCAGATCAACCCAACCTGCAGCAATCTCTGGGCCAAGACCTCCTACTGCGTGAAACCAGTCGGCAACGTCGAGACCTATCCAGGCTACACGACGACTGCACCAGCCACCACATTCACACGCCCGGCCTCGACAACGGACTTCGTGCCCAGCCCAATCGAAACGCCGGCTTTGCTCCCCCGAGCCCCCGGCACCATCGATGGCTGCTTCGAGTACGAGAACGCATTCGACGCTACGTCCAAGCTGAAGGACCTTTCCGTGGGGAATGCGTGCTCCAACTGGGCGCGTTTTGCGAATGTCACTGTCGAGGAGCTAGTGGAGTGGAATCCCAGCCTCTCTGCAACAGGCGATTGTGTTCTGCAAGCAGGCCAAAGCTACTGCATACGGAAGTGGGAGTCTCCTCGTAAGAACTGAGAACTCTCCTCTCACGGTCCTGACTGATCTCAGTTTTTTCTTTACTTCTGCGAGTCTGAGATGTGTTCACTGGCCTCGGTACGTTACTGACGCGAATGTCTTTGTTTAGCCACCGTGGTGTTGCCGCACGACTACTGCGTTTCGGTGAACCGTACGCGCATTCCGGCCTCGCCAGTGCAACCCTCGGGATGTGGCTGCTATACGAACTTTCGGATCCAGGACAAGGGTGAGATGACGGTGCTTTCAAATTTGCTTCTTTCCTTTCAGCCTTGCTTCTTCTCCCCCCTTCGGTTTATCACACTTGCTCGCCCCTTTTATCCATACTGATCTCTCGTTACTGCAGCCAACTTCAACTGCTCCATGGTGCCGCAGCTATTCGGCATCACGGTCGCAGAACTAACTCGGCTCAACCCCTGGATCGGGTCCGACTGCGATACCGGAATTTGGAGCCAGATGACCTCAGATGGCTACGAACAAGTCTGCGTCTTGGCTTCCGGGACGCCCACGTCAACAACAAGCAGTACGGTGCCTACAACGACGGTAGTGGCTCCGCCGGCGCCAACACAACCCGGAGCATCCAAGAATTGCAAAAAATGGCACACAGTCGCCAGTGGCGACGGGTGTTGGAGCATTGCCACTGCAGCAGGTATCAGCTTAGATGACTTCTACCGGATGAACACGGGCGTGGGATCGGATTGCAGTGCGCTATGGTTGGGTTATGCTGTTTGCGTCGGAGAGTGAGATGACGAGGATATAAACTGCCCCTGCCTGTACACGAACGCATGAATGCTCGTTGGGATCTTTGCTCGCTCTGGCCTCCAAGGTCTTTGATGCCCTTAAAAAACAAAGACTGTTGTCTCCAGTGCCGCAAATCACCTTATCCAGCGTCCCTCAAGACTACTTCCGTTCCCAACTGATTCCGAATGAAAGGCAGCCTCGCGTACTGCTTGTCCCAGCTACACTTCGAAAGTGAAAGATACGTGTTTGAACTTTGTACCCTATCTTGGGCATGTACTTCCAGCCCACGTCATCTTACCAGTCGCTTATGACGCCATCATGAAACGGTACGGGCACGATGTATTCTCCTATCTTCTCCGGCGTTGCACAGAAGCTTGACGATGAAAAAGTCGGTACATGGGTAGGTACTGCATGACACTGTGACATCCGCCGGAAGGCCCAACGGAGATACCTAGATGCAAGTCGTACATCGGATTCTGAGTAGACGTACGGTCGCGGGGCAAAGTACGGGTCGTTGTCGATAGTGACGGAGACGCTCTTGGTAGATGTAAACCGCGACATCGCTACCGAAGCGGAATGTCACCAAGCAAGGTTGGCAATATTTTTGGACGCTGGACAACTTTGGGAACTTTTGATCAAAAACCAATACCTGGGCGTCCGAAGAAACTTACGAAGCGAAACATTCGCTACACACTAATTTCACTTAAACGTGACCGCAGAGTTACGTATGGATCGCTCCTCAATTCCTTGGGTAATAAAGTCAGTCGCAGAACACTACA